>PTEX01000089.1:1328711-1509344 GCA_003342815.1 Eudromia elegans | reverse complement strand
CCATCACGCCCACGTACAGCCGGCCCGTGCAGAAAGCGGAGCTCACGCGGCTGGCCAACACGCTCCGCCAGGTGGCGCGGCTCCACTGGATCCTCGTGGAGGACGCGGCGGCGCGCAGCGAGCTCGTGAGCCGCTTCGTGGCGGCCGCCGGGCTGCCCTGCACGCACCTGCACGTGCCCACGCCGCGCCGCTACAAGCGGCCCGGGCTGCCGCGCGCCACCGAGCAGCGCAACGCCGGCCTGGCCTGGCTGCGCCAGCGCCACCAGCACCTGCCGCCCCCGCAGCCCGGCGTGCTCTTCTTCGCCGACGACGACAACACCTACAGCCTGGAGCTCTTCCACGAGGTGCGTGCCGTGCCGTGGCGGCCGCGCGGCGCGATCCTCTCCGCCCGCTGCCCCTGCGCGCCGCCGCTGGCCCGGGGCAGCGGCCGTTGGGGCTGCCTGCACCCCCGAGGTAACGGCCGTTGGGGGCTGCCTCCCGCCCGAGGTAACGGCCGTTGGGCGCGCACGGCTGCCCCCGCTGAGGTAACGGCCGTTGGGGGCTGACCCTCTCCGAGGTAACGGCCGTTGCGCACACGCGGGTGTCCCCGCTGAGGTAACGGCCGTTGCCTCCCGTGCCCGGGCTGTGCCCCGTGCCCGCTCCTCGCTGCCCCTCACCTAAACTCGGGCACGGACGAGCCCTGACTGCCCCCTCGTCCTCCTCCTCCCCGGTCCCGCGCCTCGCCCGGGTCCCATTCGCGCTTCCTGGCGTTTTCGCTTCCCCAACTTGGCCGTGCCGTTTTATCGCTCTCCCGCCGAGCGAGGCGGCTCTGGGCGTTATGTAACGGACTCGGTGTTTTGTTAAAGCTGGGAGCAAAGGCGCCCGTCTTTGATATTTTCTTTTCTTTCCAGGCTGCGTCTTCCGCCTTGTAGGGCAGAGCCGCAGCAGGAGTCGCGATCCTGCGGGGTTTCACTTGCTACCAGGGAGTTATCCCGAACCTGCTCCCGCACAAGCTGTTGCTCGGTCTTTTTGAACCTTTTCATCCTTAAAAGCAGCCAGCGGTTTTATATAATGGCCAAACATCCTCTCCGGAGGCTTTGCTGTAAAGGGACAGGAACGTGTTTTGTCTGTAGTGAAGTGCTCGCTGCTTTCTGGTGGGAACTGGCAAGTGCTTGGGAATGAGACTGTCCCGCTTTCTTTCTGATTTCCCACCCGCAAGAAAGCGGGGTTTAGCAGACATAAAACAGCGCGGGGGAGATGCTGTGCGGCCGTGCCCTCGCAGGAGCTGGACGGAGGGAGCGGTGCGGTGTGTTGGCAGGCAGGGACGCTACGGGAGGTGAGGCAGGCGGAGGCCCGTGTCCTTCACTGGCAATAAGTGCCTTATTTAGTCCTGTGCATCGGTGTTCTGTATTTCACAAGTACTGCGTTTCCTCGAGTGCTTTACAATTTGTAGGTTAAAATGAACACGATGTGCAGGAGTACAAGGGCCCGAGAGCAGGTTCTTTTAGGAATGCTTATGTTGACTTGTGTTTAGGTTTCGAGTGCATCAGTTCCTGCTTTCGGTATTTTGACAGGTACACGATTCCCATTCAGCAGGGATGCCCTAGTTTCTTTCCAAGTTTGGCATTCAGCATGGGAGCTGCTAATTTGAAGACCTTTGCCTGGAGGCTAAAGCTCTGTTATAACAAGATTTCCTTTAAATCTCATGGGTGGGCTTAGAGTGTTACAGTGCAGAGCAATCACATATGCTGATCTTTGATAGGATGGGAGTGTCCATCCTTATTCAGGGATGTAAAGTGGGCTTGTTCCTAGGGAGTCTGTGAGCTGATGGAGAAAATGAGTAGGCTAGAATGTGTAGTATGGACAGAAGATATTTGGAGAGGAATCTCTAAATTATGGAGTACAAATGTTTAGGGCAAAAAGTATTGACAGGTACAGCACTTGAGTGATTCACAGCTACTGAAAGGGCAGAGTCAGTTCTATTTTATTATTTACCACTTTGCTTTGCTTCTGATTACAATGAATGGTGAAATAAAAGGATACAAACTACCTTTCTAAAGAGCTCGGCTGTAAATTCAGGAAAGCTGGTAACAACTCCATCTGAAGAGTAACCTTGAAGATTGCGGGCACAGCAGGCAACCTGTGTTTATTTTTGCTAAGCAGGGTGCTGACCTTACACATAGAGCTAAGACTTCTCTTCGACCAGGCTTCAACTGCTAGGAGAGACATTTTTATTCTGAATCCTGTGTTCACAGACAAAAAAGGGTTTGTGTGGTTGAATTCTTCCCGTTAAATGCAACTTCTATTACTGGGATGGGTGGAAAAAGATTTTTTTTTTCTTTTATCTGTATATACCTAGAGTAATCTGGAGATAGTGTAACAGCTACATATGTAAGATATGTCTCTGGAACAGTAGCAACAAAAACCGGGTGGATTCCTGCCTGTATCTTGGCTTGGCAAAATTAAAAGAAGTCTTACAGATATTACCAACTTGATGTATCCTCATGATGAGTGGAATGATAAATTTGGAGAGAGCAGGAGAGTAGTTTTTTTTTTCTTTTTTCTTTTCTTTTTTTTCTGTCAAAGCATTGCTTGGAATATTATTTCTTGTCTAAAAAAAAATGTCTTTTTTCATGGATTCTGACTTGACAGCTCTGAAGTGGGAATTGATTGATTTATGAGGGTAAACTGTGCTTCTCTTCCCCAGGCATGAAGAGAACAGTTTCAGAGCATGTCACATGAAGTCTGGTAGTAATTTCTTTCATGCAAGTGGCTTTAGCAATACCTGAGAGGGATTTTTTTTTCCCTGCATGCTGTTTCTTACCCTACAGGGTATGATTCTCCAGAGCTGCAGTTGCCTAATTCATGGTCCCAATGGAAATCTGATTAACTGTAGGCTGCCTGTTTGGAAGAGTAGTATAAATAGAGAGCAGGGGGACAGCAGCTCCTGGTTCTGATGCTGCTGTACTCATTGCCTGGTAGGGTGACCTGGGACTAGTTAATTACTGGCAGGGCAAGAGACTTTCAGCTTCCACACTGGTGGTGGGAACTAACCTTGGCTGTGTGCTGGTTTCATGTTCTAGCCAGCCACGGCACTGGTGTGTGGGTTGCTTGTTCGCTGAGACAGAAAGCGTTACCACAGAGAAGCTGTGCTGGGGAACTGCGCCTTAGCTAAGGGTCAGGTTTAAGGCAGCTCCTGTGCTGTGGTTCTCCCTGCTGCCTTAGCAGAAGATGGAGCCTTTTTAGGAAAGCAAGAACAAAAAAGGCTTTACTGTGAATGGAGGTATATAAGCTGTAAGGACACACTCCAAAAGTAACTTGCTTTGATTGTAAGATGCCATAGGACACTCCAGAGAGCTCTGGATCGATAAATTCCAATCTCTGCCCACAGTACTTAAAATGTGCTTATTGCTATTGTATCGCTATCAGGTGTGTTGATATGTGGTGAGCTTGGCAAAGAGGAGCTGCTTCGTAGAAGTTCTGCCCCCAAGTTACTGTAGTGTTTTGTTTTCTCCTTGAAAAATATCCTTCTCTGCAGTAAATTTGGAATCTCATGGCGCTGTTTATAATTGTTATCCTCCAAGATATATGGCATGTATGCATAGGTTAGTTTTTGACTGGCAAAAATATGTCTTCAGAGTCAAACTGAGCAGAGTCTGAGCAGGTTTACCTCTGATTTCTAGAATATGGCATGTAATTTGTTTGCCTGCTGCCACACTGTGTTTGGCATAGGCTCAGCTGAGTATGTTGTTATGTCAGCTTAGGCTTTTTTTCCCTGAAAAGCCTTCAGGGAGAGGAGCCATCAGTTCAGCAATTATAAAATACTTTGGAGTTTTACTAAATGGAGTAAGATTAGTGATGACAAAATAATTTCAGGAGTGGAAGTTTGCCCTAGAAGTTATCCATAACTCTTTCCACTTGAGAGTATGTCAGTGCTCAAGTGAAGAATCATGTTTCTACTTTAATCTTCGTGGTTCTGGTATACTGTGTTTAGTTGTTTATTCTCCTGGGATCCGAAAACTAGAAAATTACTATTTTTTTTTCCCTGCTTGGATATTATCTATCCATCTGGAGATCCATCTCTCCATCAGAAATAGTCCCTGTTCTGGAAACATCGTTATCAGTTGCACATCAGGCTGTGTTCCTAATAAAGCCAGTGAGAGGACTGAAATCCCCAGTACATTATTTGATTTGCTTTACAGATGTTTAAACATGAATCACCAGTGCTTCTTCCTATAGTGTGTTGGCTGGTCCTTTTGGAGTGCCATGGTTTCTGTTGTGTTTGTGCCTCATCTTCCTGCTGTGTGCAAGTTGGGGTAATATTGTGACTGATGGTAGCAACTGCCAATTTTATATTTTAGGCTTGCCGACAGAAAAACCTGAGATAAGGCTGGCGTGCCGTCTTCGAGGAGAGATTTTAAAAGTGAGATTAGCTTAACCCTGGAAACAGAAGGTACATAGTTGAAATTCCACTTCCCTTAGCACTTCACACCCTCCACAGGTTTGTAGGTCTCGGTTACTTTCTGTGCCCTTTCTGTATTTTGAATAGTTGACCAAAGGCTGCCTCGTTCTTTCATGTTTATGTGTGTAACTTAGAGGAATCAATATTGGAAGCCCAGTCTGCTGTTCATTACACAGAGACTCTGCTGAAGCCTCTGGGGTGAGTGTGGACTGCTTAAGGAGTATGATACAAATACAAGAAGGTGAGCTTGATGTATTTGGAAGTGCCTTGATTTTTGGAGTTTTCTGTCTATCACCTTTGCTTCCATGCCTACACTGGGAAGCAGGAAGAATTGAAGTGCTTAAATCTGAAACTGTGATCTGTGATCTCCCTCAGTGCCAACCCTAGCCCTTTGGGCACTGGTGTCTAGAGTTTTGTAACAAGGTTTGCTAGGTGCCTGAAGAAGCCATATACAGCCTCTTCCTCTATCTTACCTGAGTGTGAGCCAGGGATGCACATGCCGCATGTCCTTAGAGGTACCCACCCTGCAGACCATTTTGAATACAGACTTGGAACGCTGAGTTCAAAGTAAATCTGAGCATTATCATTTCCAAGGAGAAAAAAAATGGTAGTGGTGCATGCCGCTTATGTAACTGCTTAGTCTTTAGCCCAGGTGCCCATTAAGTTGGAGAGCAGAATTCAAGCCACCATCACTGACCCCTGCGCAAGAGTGCTCTAACTGTGGCGCTGTGCTTGGATCTGGGGAGGGGCTAGCTAGGTGGCATTCTTCCCCTGCTTGAGACTGAGGCAGTCTGCAGAGGATATTCTTGGAACCCACTAGGAGACAAGGAGCAACATGAATCTGGTCAGTGAAGAGGACACTTGACTTGAGTGCCCATCCCATGGAGCAGAGGATGAGTTGTTGAGGTATCCAGCCCAAATGACTGTAACCACCTGCCCTTCATGCTCTCCAGGGCTATGTGTGCAGGTAGCTGGTGTTCCAATCACCATTTATAGAAACTGTGCTTTGGAAAAATCCTTCTTAGTGAAAATATAAGAGTTATTTACAGGCATTGAGTGTCCAATGGGCATCTGATAGCCACACATGGTATTTATCAGCCATAACTGGACTTCCCTATTTTCTAGAGGGCTTTCCTTGTCCACGTGCTGCTGCTTAATTGTTACTGCACTCCACACAAGACCTAAGTATGCCAAGTGTTTCCTTTCAGAGGTACCTCTCTGCGTATGTGAAAATCCCCCCGTGGTGTGCATTTTTTTGCAGGAAACTTGTGAGCTCACTCGCCTTCACTAGGTGTTGGTCAAGTGTATATACAGGACACAGAACCTGCAGGTGTTATATGTTACCCAGGTAAATTTTATCATGAAGCAACAGGCTTTCAGTGCACATATTTTCAGGGTATCATGTGGTCTTTGTTAATGCTTTGCATTAATTTGTTGTTTGTGTGTGGGAGACAGCACTTCTAAATAGCTACGTTACTCATAGAGTCAATACTAGACACAAAAAATAGCGGAGCTCATTCAGTCTCTATGAGCTTGTGACCTGATACAACGATCAGAGTAACTGATTGCAATTTTTTTCCCATTGATTTCAATAGCTCCTGGATTAAACCTTAATTGAGAAGTGGCATTAATATATGAGTTGTCAAAAAAATCTCAGTAAAATATTTTGAAAGTGAAGATTAGAGCTTTCATGAAAAATTCACACTGCTCATGAATTTTGTTCCCCATTAGCAGAAGAAGGCTTTTCCTTGCAAGGGCTTTTTTTGGGTTAGATAGGGGTTTTATAGATATGAGCAGTTGGAAATTGAGATTACACTTCAATTTTCCCATGACCATCTTTGTAAAATATTTTGAAAGCAACTCAAAAATGCAGCACAGAAGAAGTGAATATTTATTACGTATTCTGACTCTATCCAGTGAAGAGTTAGTGCTCTTTCATAGCTTAATATAGGATATTTACATTAAGACAGTTATTTTAAAAACAACTTCCTTTTATCTTAAATGAATATATTTATTGTAAATTTTTAAAGCAATATGAGTGAATCTGTTTATCTTTCACAAACGTGAAGATCTTGCATCGCATCTTGTTGGAGCTGGTTGGAAAATCAGACTGTTGCTAATCTTAAAAATAACGTTCAGTGGCCTAGACAGAGGTAAGTATTAGCTGGCTGTCATTAGTTATTTTCCTCATAATAAGAAAGATCCAAATATGAGTTAGCAGTGCATTAAATACCTTTCTGGATTATAAATGATTTAGGAGTATGTGGCAGTTCTTAAATGCATACTGACGTTCCTCCTGCATGCAGACGTGTAAGAGCTGTGCTGAGAAGGTTGGATTAGAAAAGACTGGTGGAGAAACAATGAATTAGCTATAAAATGAAAGGCATGGAGCAAAAAAAAAAAAAAAGTATTTGAAGGAGATAAATCAGAATGAAGAACTCTGGATTACAAGTTACTAAGCACTGTCCATTTCTGTGTCTTATTTCCAGCCATGAAACTATAATCTCCTGTGGTATTCAGGGTGGCGAGCCTCTCCTCAGGGGCACGTCGCATGATGTGGGAACACCTAACACGAGAGAAGAACAAAGCGGCATAAGAAAAAAAGTAGAAGAGTCAAAAGGAAACAAATAATGGATGTTTGGAAAGTTTTCTCATTCTGGCAAAATTTAGTGCATTCTTCTCCTGCCAGGAAGCAGTATTGAAATTTATGCCCAAGGATGATTTTAGTATTATTTAGAAGCATTCATCAATTGTATCCAATTTATAAAATGTTGTGGGAGATACAGAGAGATTAATGTCTTCCCCCTCTTCAGGGTGGATGGAATAAGAGTCAGCAGAGGAAGTTTAAGATAGCTATTTAGGAAAAGCTTTCTAAAGTCAGGGTGCTGGATCAGATCACCCGTGAGACTTGCAGAGATTTTATTGTTTGGTATCTTTAAGAACAGATGAGAGAAGCATCTGACAGAAACAGTTTAAATGCCACCTATCAGCCTTGGGGAGGTGTGAAGGGGCTAGATAAGCGACTGATAAGTTTCTTTGGTTTGCAGACGCTTGATGCGAGTTTTCCTGGGGAGATGAGTTGTACTCAAGTCTACTGATAACAAGTTGCTTTTTGTAGTTATCCCTGAAGCCTGACAGTCCCTGGATCGCCAAAATACTGGCATGGGTTTTCTGAGGCTCAGTAATTCCGTTGAAGGGTTGGGAAGCAGGATCAGAGGCTCTATTTCGTGGCTCTGTTTGGAGCGCAGGCAGGGTGTATTGGCAGATGAGCTTTGCTGACTGAAGTGCAGGCGTGGAGGTCTTGGGGAGGCAGAATTGAGCTCTGAGTGACCCTGAGTGGTGCAGTGAGCCCAGGAAACCTGGCTGTAGTGTGCTGCAGCTGGCAGCATTTCCTCTCCCCAGGAGCTGCATCTTGGTAATGAAGTATTAGTGTTTTGTACACGTATCTCCTTAAACCCCAGTGGGATGGGAGAGTATGGATGATAACCTGTATACTGACCAGTACAGATTGCAAATTATATAGAGAGGACAGAAGTGATAGAGAATAGAAGAAAGAAAAAAGCTTCCTGCATGTGTCAGCCAAAGGCTCTGAGAACTTTGAATCCTGTATAGAAACGCGTCAAGCTTGGGCTGTTCCAGCTGGGAAGCCTTTCCACTGCAGCAAGTGTATTGTCTTTTCTCTGTCATTTAGACTTTTCTCTCTCTCTCTCTTTTTTTTTTTTTTTTTTTTTTTTTTTTTTTTTTTTTTTTTTTTTTTTTTTTTTTTTTTTTTTTTTTTTTTTTTTTTTTTGGCTTCGCATTTTCTGTGTCCATCAGTTCCATACACATCGTGTCTTATTAAGCAGCTTTTCTTGACTGACTGATGAGATGCTATTTTTAGCAATGCTTTCGTGATTGTCTTTTATTGCTGTGCTTCATTTTCTGCATTTTTTTTCTGGTTACTTTTTAAATGAGCCTTATATTACTAGTGTATTTACTAGAAGCTACTCATCACCCCATTTGGATTTCTCTTGTCATTCATTCTGCTTCTCCTCTTCATTTCCTTGCCTGTTCCTCCTCAGTTTTCTCTCCTCTGCTTCTCTTTCTGGTTTATTTTACAGAGCCTCACCCCGTCTTCCCCCAGCCAATACATCCCCCTCCTCTGGTGTCCTGACCCTTCTCAGATAACCACAAAGAAGAGAGAGAAGAAAGCATTTCCAGAGGGAGATTTTCCCTATCTTAGGACAGCTGTCTAAGGCGGGCAGGATGAATCACATCAGGAGGCTGCTATCTCTGTTCATTAACTATAGTCACTCCAAACAGCCAGCACAGACTAGATGTCTGGATTGCATGAATTAAGTGAGATAAATCGAACTCATGTAAACTGCTGGAACTTAATATGCTGAATATTAAGACAATGGGCTACTGTACATTCACATGACAGGAGGAGTCATTTGGGAAGCTGTTGACGTAATTTATAGGATTTTGGCAGTTGTTTAACCCACAGCAACAAAGCTATTTAGAATTTTTTTTTTTTTTTAAATTACCTTCTTATGGTCCAATTATTGGTAGCGTCAAATTCCAGATAAAAGCTGACCTTTGAATCTAAATGCAGTTCTCCTGTCATCCTGAATGAACATGGCCTTAATACATCAATATGTTAAATACAATAAGGATGCTCTTGGAGGATTAAAAGTAATAAAGAAATATCCCTGCTTTTATCTACCTTATATATCCAGAGGTTGTAATTAGCATAAGTTCAGGTATAGATGGCTCTTTCACTTTGTACTTTAAGAGCATTTAAAATATGTTTTTGAAACCCGGCATATTTAATTCTCCACAAATCTAACATTTGAGAGGATAAAGAAAAAAGGGATCATAAGACAAAATAAAGAGCTCTGTAAATATTTATTTAGTTTCTTTTGGTATCTGGTAGTCTTGCTGACTTACAGACACTGAGATGGACCAAGACTGAGAGTGCTAAATCTTCTCGGGCCATTTCGTACTGCTTTCGCGAGCCAGTGGGATCCTCTTGCTTGACGAGAATGCTCCTGTTTCTTCTACTTGGGCAGCTATTGGTATGGGAGTGCTGTGAGGACAAACAAGCAAAATTTTAAATGTTTGTAAGATGAGTGTTGGGAAGGGTAAAGGGATAACCTTTCCCTGAGGGACAGGCCTCAGCTATGCTGGAAGACAAACTTGTTTTAAAAAACAAACCGAATGAAAGCTATGTCACTTTGAAGGAGTGCAGGTTGATACGTGCTTAAACAGGATTGTATGTAAGAATGCCAGTTAAAACAGTGGCAGTTAATTTAGTTAATGCTGCATCCTCCCCTAGGCAACTTTCTGTGTCAGTTCTGGGCTTGTGCTCTTAGTTCTCGTGCCAGTGTCAGTGACTTTCTAGAGGGAGCCGCACCTCAGGGTTCTTGGCATGTGATTTTCTCACCAGGGAACATGAATTCATTGAATCTCAGTCATATTTTTTGCTAGAAGGTAATTCTCTAATAACTATTCATTCCTCTAGGTTAGATTAGGACTGTATTTCCAGCTACTGAACTAACAAACAGAAGCATCCTGATCAACTTGTGTGTTTTTTTTTGTTTGTTTCTTCTTCATTTCCAGAAACATTTACAGTATACCAAGAAAACACATGAAATGTTTTTTAAAAAAATAGTTTAAACAATCCTTTTTCAATTCTTTTTTTTAATTATTATTATGAGCATTTACAAGATCAAAGCTGCCTCTTTGAGATAAGTCTGGTATGGTGCAGGAATGAAAACAGCTGTGTGTCAGAAGTTCTTATCTTACACTCAATATATTTGTTACTGGTCTTCAACTAATTACGCATGTCTTAATGAAATGCTTATTTTTAAAACATTATGATCATGCTTTTTTTGACAGGATATCTATAATATATAAAAAAACCTCTAGAAATGAACTTATTGAAAAATACTGTGTTCTTGCAGAGAAGAAAGAGCTATTATAGATACATCTATAAATATCCAAATGAAGAAAAATGGAAATGGGTAGTATTTTTTTCATAGATTAAAAAACATCCGCTATAACAAAGAATAGGGTATTTTCAATAGAATTGAAGTGTTTCCTGGCCAAAGATCTGGAGTGGGAAGGCTCAGCTTTCAAGTGCTTATTTTGCTAAGCTGGAATGTGTAGGACAGAATTGCTTTTCAGTGCCTGGGATTGACTCCTAATGTTAAGACCTTCCATCGACGCTTGGGAGAAGGGAAAAAGAAGAACTGCTGAGGTGAGAATCAGGACAAGTGGGTGACGGTGTCACTGTGCTGCCTCCTGCAGATGCGCACGACCCGCAAGGTGTCCGTGTGGCCCGTGGGCCTTGTGGGTGGCCGGCGCTACGAGCGGCCTGTCGTGGAGAACGGCAAGGTGGTCGGCTGGTACACAGGCTGGAGGGCTGACCGTCCTTTCGCCGTCGACATGGCGGGTAAGGACGGAGCGGCGCAGGCGTTCACGCGGTGCACGTCTCTCCTGCCTATTATGAGCAGGACGGCAACACATTGCAATGTGAAACTTCCCAAGTACAGCCAGTGTATGTAGCCCTTGTAGCACCGAATATCCTGGAGGTCTCAGCTTGCCTCTTTTATCTAGTTAAACTCTGCTTGGTGATAGCCAAACAGGCTTTCAGTTGTTTTAGTTTTATGGGGCATCTTGTCCTTAATGTTGTAGGAATTGTTTATCTAAAACTAGTTAATTGTAAATAATTTACCTTATTATTTTTTCTTCAGAAAGTCCCTGCTTTTCATTGTACCAATCTACACCAGGCAATATTAATGAAGTCCTCCTTAAACCTCATATTTTAAATGCTACTTAGGAAGTCACGGAATCACAGAATGGTTGAGGTTGGCAGTGACCTCTAGAGATCATCTAGTCCAACCCCCTGCTCCAGCAGGGACCCCTAGAGCACGGGGCACAGGGTGGCATCCAGGCGGGTTTGGAAGATCTCCAGAGAAGGAGACTCCACAGCCTCTCTGGGCAGCCTGTTCCAAGGCTCTGTCACCCTCACAGCAAGAAGTTCTTCCTCACATGGACATGGAACTGCCTGGGTTTCAACTTGTGTCTGTTACCCCTTGTCCTATCACTGGCCACCACCGAGAAGAGTTTGGTCCCATCCTCCCTACTTTCTCCCCTCGGGTACTTATACATATCGATCAGATTCCCTATCAGTCTTCTCCAGGCTAAACAAGCCCAGCTTGCTTAGTCTTTTCTCATATGATAGATGCTCCAGTCCCTTAATCATCTTTGTCACTCTATGCTGACTCATTTTGGGCTGGTTATTTGTAACGACGATGACAGCTGTAAATGGATATAGTTTGAAACAGTAGGCTTAACAGTCCTGAGAGCTATAGCCTAGTAGATGGAGGCAGAAATGTTTCAAACCTGAGGTAATCAATCTTCTGTGAAAGCAGCCTGCCACGTACTGCTGCCATACTGTCAGTCCTTGCCTGGACAGTCACTGGGATTTATTCACACCTGCCAACTGAATCACCTAACAGAACTCTCATCTTTGGTGTAACAGCAGCTTGTGTTCCAAAATATAGTATTTGCTTAAGCATATTCGGGAAGAGGAAGGAGAAGGAAAAGGAGGGTGATGAATACAAGTAACAGGGAATAATCAGTCATTTTCTTTCACCTTGAACCAGTCATGTTTTAGGAGTGTGGGGGGAAAGTAGAATGCTTGTCAACTCAACAAAAAAACTTAACATACTGAAATAGTGATGTAGTTAACTAGAAAAATGTTATGTAGAAAAATGTGTGTAGTTAACTGGTTAAAAACAGTGACAGGAGGACTAATGGTAGAAATACGAACAACTGATTTTTTTTTTTCTGCACTGTCAAAGGATTTCAAGTCAGTGGTATCACGTGCTGTCAAAATATTTGAGCATCTCTGTAGTGCTATAGAAGTGGTTACCTGGGGGTACTCTGAGGATGGTAGTGCTGTCCATAACTCAGTAGCCACAGACAAAAAGCAGTTCTGCAGTGTTAGGCCAGGAGCCCAGAGCAAGAGGGGACAGCCCCGTTGAGTCCATTACAGTCAGCCCAAAGCCCCTACAAGGTCAAGCTTCCCCGGAGTCATTTTTGAAACCTCCCACATTTGATCAGCTAAGTAAACACTGGTTGTTTCTTCTGAGGAGTTCGCAGCTGCAGACTGTTACTCTGCTCTACTAAACTGAGTTCAGAAAAAAGAGCAGCTGTTTCCCATGTTGCTGCTTCACTGGCAAACAGGCCTGATGAGCCAGTTTGCTCAGTAACTTCCTCTTTGGTTTTAACTGTGGAGGGTTTATGGAGTTTGGCACAGAATTCCTTAGCATTTTGAGGAGGAAGGGGGAAAGTGGGTACGGTGAGCAAAAAGTGGCAACAACTGAGGAGGAGGTGGGAAATAAGAGTGGGACAAGCTTGTTATCAAGAAGGAGAGCATTCAGAGGCTAGAGAACAGGGTGGAGGAGAAGGGAGAAGAGGCAGCACACGTAGGCAGAGTGGGTGCTCAGGAGAGAGGGGCTCCCCACAGCAGAAGATAAAGCCCTGTGATACCCTTCTCCCCCACTCCTCCAGACGAGTGACTTGATTCTTTTTCTCCACGCTGCCCAATGCAGGAGTGGGCAGTGCAGGTGTTAAAGCAGTGAAGGGCAGGGAACAGAGCAGCTCTTGCTGCCTGAGAACTGATGTGACCAACTGGGCACTGTGGGACAAAGAGCCACCCTCTGCTCCAAGTTAAACACGGCCCTCTTGCTAAAGAGGCTGCAGCTCTGGGTTCTCAATGCTGTCCCCGGAGCACAGGACCCAGCAGCTACAATGTGTTCATCTGCCTTGTCTCTTCTGTCCTCTGTAGCCTCTTCAGTGTCAGAAAAATTGGAGCCTAAGGGGAGAGACAGAGCAGCAACACCTCACCAAAAGAAAAAATTCTTCTAGGGTAAATCTACATTTGTATTCAAGACAGTGCGAAAAACTTATGCTAAGAGGTATTTATTGTTAGCTGAAATCATCCTGTCCAGACTGCTCTGGAAACATGCATTTTACCTAATACAGTTGAAGAAGATTTAACCATGTTCTGCAAAACATGTTATTGGTACTATTAATACTGCTTAAGCAAGCTGTCTTTCCACAAATGCAGTCCTCAAACTCTAAAAGTGCTTCCAGAATCTCAGTTCAACATGAATGGAGGGAAGCCAGTTAAAAAAGCTAATAATCTTTTTTAACGATGAGAACATAGGAAGTACGCTGTGATCACACCTTAGTCTAAACAAACAACGGCTGTGTGCCCATTTGGGGCACACAAAGTTACGCTGTAGAAGTTTTTTGACTCCTTTCTGCCTAGTAGGGTTTCATTTCCAAGCCAAACCCCCGAAGACTGCAGCTTAGCAGGCAAAGTTTCTGCAGGTATTTTCCTTGAAAACAAAGCTGATATCAAAGTACATCTACTTTTCCTCTTCAACTATTACCAGCTTAAATCTTACAAAGGAAATCTTTGAATCTTAACTCTTTCTTAAAAGAAGCAGTACCTTGCAGAGCTGGTGAGGGCTCCAACCACTTTTCTTTCATGAGGCCTCAACCACATTAAAGCTCTGTTGCACTGAAAATTTAGATCCAGCCTCCTAATACCCTCTTTCTCTTCCAAAGTTCCTACAAAGGTCTGCAGAGACTTCCAGGGGATACTGTAGACCCTTCTAGCAGAAAAGTGGGAACTGATTTGTGTGTCATTAGTTGCATTCTTTTAATAAGAAAATGCTAATCCTGGGCTTCAGAATTAAATTAACAAATGGCATCTTTAAGTTAAATAGATATCAAAACTTATGTTACTACTACTACTGTGATAAAAGGACAGCTGGAACCGCTCTGAGCTAAGGCATTTCATGGATAGGCTTGGCTATCATGGAGCTGGGTGTGTTTTTCTTTACAAGTGTGTGGCAGCCTGGGGTTGGGTAATGCTCAAGGCTACCGAACCCTACGTTCACGATGAAAGATCTCTAAACCCAGCACAGCTCCACGGGGGGAGAGAAGTTGTGCAGAGCAGCCCTTGTTGTGTTCACCTCCTTCCTGGGGCAGCCCTGGCACCCACTGCACGTGCCCCACAGCTGGCGGCCGCCCACGACGTCCACGCGTCCTCTTCCAGAGGCTGAGGAGCTCTGCACCACACACAGGTTACCTGGACCCGACTTCCAGGTCTTACTGGCCATGGGAGTTAGTTACCATCAAGTTATGGGTATCTTATTCTGTTTTTCTTTACTGACTCTCACCTTTATTACCCAGAAGTGCAGGTGCTGTGTGAATATCTTTATTTTAGCTAAAAGGCAGTTTTACGAGATCTTAGGAATATCTGATATTCAGACAAAATATGAAAATGAACAAAACATGTAGAAGGTATCTTGCAAATCAAAAAAATCGCCATCTTCACACCAAAAAGCAAAACAATATAGTATGTGTAGCCTTACCAACTACTGTCTGTCCTCGTAGAGACTGAAATTACATGCTTTTAAAATCAGATTAAAGAAATGGAGATAAAATTTCTAAGATTAAATATAAATTGCATAACAATCTAATAATGTAAAACGGAGAGTTTTTTAATCTGATGGGTTTTTTTTTTTCCCCTCAAGGTTTTGCTGTGAGTCTTCAAGTGATTCTGTCACATCCCAAAGCTGTATTCAAGCGTCGCGGTTCTCAGCCAGGAATGCAAGAATCTGATTTCCTAAAACAGATAACAACAGTGGAGGAACTGGAACCAAAAGCGAACAACTGCACAAAGGTACTGACTAACTTCCACTCTTAGGAACAAGTTGTTGTATCAGCCTGGTAGGTGACCGAGTGATGTATCAACAGGGATGCTCTTTTACAGGTTCTTGTATGGCATACACGAACAGAGAAAGTAAATCTAGCTAATGAGCCAAAATACCATCTGGACACAGTCAACATTGAGGTATGATCTGGAGACACCCAGGAAACGGGAGCGCAGCGGCTGTGTCACTGGAGGGCAGAACCCGGCCCATGAAAACCCTCTGCTCTGGGGCGAGAGCTCTTGTTCGCTGCCCGACGGACTCATGTGGAAGCACAAGCTGAGCAACGCGGATGGGTGCGCTTCGTTCTAACGTGTTTGCATGCGTCTCTGAACTTGGTCTTACACTGACACTTACCTTTGTTTTAAGACTGTTTCCACATAGTAAAAGCAATCGAGAGACAAACATGACTGCAATGGAATATTTTCAAAATCATCATTTATGTATATAGTTTTTGTATTTATCCAGCCTAATGGTGTAATTATAAACTGATTTTAAATCACAACCTGTCGACCACCAAGTATTTATGTAAATGAATCCTCCAACTTGAATATGTTTTCCTTCATTAAAAAACAAACTTCCTGAAGAAAAAGTGATCAAGCAGGTCATACAATCATGAAATAAAAAAATAAAATCTGCACGTGTTTATGGATTTATCCTTTTAATATAGGGAAATAACATTTTATTATTACGAGGCACCATAAAATGTAAACACAATCACTGCCATAAACCTGGATATCTCTGCAAGGAAAAATATATATGTTCACACTGGCTTGCCTTGTATACAGATTGTGCCACTAGTTCCCAGCATTAACACTGCGCACGAGCCTCGAGCCAGATCGGATATTTTATCACAGGAAACTCCAATGGATCAAATGTTCTTTCTTTTTTTTTTTTTCTCTTTTTTTTTTTCTTTTTTTAAGTAAAAAAGAATAAACTACTAATTTGTAGAACTACAGTAACATCCAGGTTTATCTTTCTTTTGATAATCATGTTCCCTGTTACGCACATCATAATAACATCACAGTGAAATGTATGATGAAACAAAAATTTGTTTGATACACTAGAAAACATTGCTCAGTGATACATTTACATTCTATTTATATATATATGATTAAGCATTTGTTCATACAGTACCTTCTACAGGATTACTGGGTAATTTGGGAGGGCAGAGTTTATATTTTTAGATATTACTAACATGATAGCTACATCCCTTATATGCAAACATTTGATCTACAATTTTGAGGGAAAAAAAAATCAATAGGTGATTAAGCAGCTTCTTAAATATATGGTCTACGAAATCATGAGTGCACTGTAGTATGAAAAAGCTGCCAATGATACATAAACGTATTCTTGATCTGCTTTTCACTACATCAAATTTAAGTCGATAGAGACCACGTGCGCCGCGGCCGCTCGGCTGCGTTCTTGCTCGGGGAGGAGAGCGTGTCCGTGGCGGGCGCGGGGCGCGAGCGGCTCGGCGGTGCCGCGCTCACTTCCAGAGCTGTGTGCTGAGCGTGTGGCCCGCGGCGCCCGCCGCCCAGGCGCCCGCTGCGCCCGCCGGGGCGCCCAGGCTCAGCGCGCCCAGCTGCTGCCTCACCTGCAAGGCAAAGCACACGCGCGTCAGCCCACAGAGCCCGGCGGCGCCTGCAAGGCCACGGGTCCCGCGGCCGAGCTAAGCTTCAGCTAAGCCTAACACGTTGGGCGCTTCATGGTCCAAGTGCAAGATATTTTTTTAAACTTGAGTGTTATCTAAAACTAAGCATTTTCCTAAAGATTAAAATGTACTTAAGATGATACTGTGTTTCACAGAGTCACAGAAAGGTTGAGGCTGGCAGACCTCTTAGAGATCATCTAGTCCAAAGCCCCTGCTCCAGCAGGGACCCCTAGAGCATGGGGCACAGGGTGGCATCCAGGCGGGTTGGGAAGATCTCCAGAGAAGGAGACTCCACAGCCTCTCTGGGTATATTTCTTTAAAACAGATGTGGAAAAAATAAAACTAAAAACAAAACAAAACAAAACAAAACAAAAAAAAACCAAAAAACCAAAGACATCTAGTTAAAGGTTCAAGAAATTGAAGTGCTCAAAATTCACATGCCATTCCTTCTAGGGAAGATGCAAATATATTTCTACTGTCTCCAGGTCATAACCATTAACTGTAATTTTTTCATGCTCTGGGTAAAAATGTTCTTAACAAGTCCGTGGTCCCGCACACCTCCTGGCAAGCCCAGAGCCGCGGCAGAGCAAAACACGGGCAAGGACACCCCTTCTCAAGGGCCTGAGAGCAGAGCAGCCCTTGGTGAAATGAATGACCAGGTGATGACCAGAGATAAGGAACATTATATGCAAATTAGAGATAGCATTAGATAAAAATCAAGAGTTCACGTAAACAAGACTGAACAGTTTCAAAGTGAAACTGCAAATCGGTGGTGAAAAATGTTGTTCAGTGAACGGCACACTGGTCTTTTGGAGTAAAAGGCAGTATTTTGTGCTTTACATGAGCGCCCACAAAAACCATCTCAGCGTCGACCACGGAAATGAAAGGAAGCTGCTGAAAATGCGCTTGCCCAGGTAATGCCTTCCGAGAGGGGTTATTTAGAGGAGACGACTGATAGCTCGGGTAAGGCGTGCGGATGTAAAGGGAGCGAGCCGTGCCCGTGCAGCGGCAGCCGCAGGGCTGCGGGGCCGGTGCCCGCAGCAGCATCCGTGCGCTGGCCAGCACCCGTGTCCCGGCCGCACAGAAACGTGCGTGAAAGGGCTGCTCCGGCGAGGCGGCCATCGAGCAACCTCTCTCCTAAACGTCTGACCCACAAAAAGGTCATTAACAGTAATTCTAGGCCTTTTTTATATATATATATTTTTTTTAAACTCGGAACTTTTAAAACGCACAAGGTGAGATTATTTTTCAAAGCAGGACAACAGCCTCCCATTTTATCCATTTAGGAAGTGCTGCCTACCTTCATAAATGTTCACAATGCAGGACGGAATGGAACAGTAAAAATTAACATCATAAAGGCTAAAGAAGCCTTTAAGGTTCATTTCACAAAGCACTGCAGTAAGCAGCAAGCCATTACTATATGATTTTTCTAATTCAAAGAGTATTACAGAAAAATTTAGTCGCTATCTTCCATAATGAACTCTTCAAGGGAATCATTTAAGGTTTTTATAAAGTAAGGTCTCAAAAATCTGCTTCCAAGACGTTCC
Source organism: Eudromia elegans (assembly GCA_003342815.1). Classification (NCBI taxonomy): domain Eukaryota; kingdom Metazoa; phylum Chordata; class Aves; order Tinamiformes; family Tinamidae; genus Eudromia; species Eudromia elegans. The sequence goes on along the minus strand of PTEX01000089.1, from coordinate 1,490,924 downwards.
ACTAAGTGCATATTAACACATTTAGATAACCCTTTAAACATGTTTAAGGAATAAAAATAGCATGGGAACATTACAGATAATTTGCTTACACTAATCTATTATTTATCTGCAGGAGACCGTCAGAGTGCAAAGCACTGTGTACATTCCACTGGAATTTATTATTGGTCTGTTGAAACTATTAATTGTTAATGACTATCCCCTAGTAATTAAGTTCTGCTTTCAGTTACCCGTTACTGTATTTGCACTTGAGTGCTGCATAACGGCACCTCAGCACCATCTTTCCTGGCTAGTACAGATGCCAGGAGCAGAGTGAGGACACCAGCCGAGAAGCGAGCTGCCTCGCCCTTGCTGAGCTCTGTTCTGTGCTCAGATATACGCATCACCTTTAAGCCCAGCTCGTCCCCGTCTCCGCTCCTGCCCACGTGTCTGACCAGCTCACCCTGCAGCAGCCCGTAGCTCAGCCCCGCGGCACCTCCCTCCCGCAGCCAAGCCTCCCGCGCGTGCAGGCGGCGGCGCCGCGGCAGCGCTGCTCTGGGGCCGAGGTGCTCACCTGCGGGAGGTTCCACTGCGCCGGCGGGCCCGGCGGCACTCCGTAGCCGTGCTGCGGCGTGCCCCCCGGCGCCGCCAGCCCTCCCGGTGCCGCGGCGACGGTCTGAGGCAGTCCCATCACAGCACTCGGTGCGGTGCCGCTGAATCCGTTGGGCATGCCCATGCCCACCAGCACGCCCGGGCTCTGCCCCATGACCGGCACAGATTGTCCCAGCATGTTTCCCATCATTCCAGTTGCTGCAGGCACAGGAACGCCCATGGCGGGAAAACCTTGGAAGTGAGCGGATTGCTGTGTGCTGAAGGGCATGGAGGACGATCCCATGAACATACCTGTGCCGGGAAGAGGGTCGTTACAGAGAGCGTTTTGGGACAGCCCCCCCTCCCCTCATTTGAACCAGACCAAATGACTGCAAAGCAGAACCAGGCCCAGCTGTACCCACCAGGGCACCCATCTGGGTGTCTGACCGAACCAAGGGACTGCGGGACCCCTCCCAAAGGAGGGGGACTCGCCCAGCACACATCAGCTAACAGCAACGAGTTGCACAAACCCTGCGGCAAACCCGAGCCTCCTCATCACGCTGCTGCGAGTCCCGGGCTCCACGGCCGCGCGGCCGAGAGCGGCAGGGCCGAGGCGGCAGGGTCCGGGCCCCCTGCCCCGGGGCCGGCGCGCGCCCCACGCCAAGGAGCGCAACTAGCAACTGCTGTCAGCAAGCTCTGCCTTTGGCAGCGGCAGCAACGGAGGGGAAAGTAAAAACACACACGGGTTTTTATAAGTGGATGAGATAATGGTCATTTGAATAAACTTGGAATAACAACCAGGCACAGTTTCACGCGGTTAAGAAATAACAGCTGCACTGTAAATAAAGGTAAGATAGGATAATAGATACGTCTGGGAAAGTCACCTACCTGGAGCACTTTGCTGCGGCATGGTTCCTGTGCCGTACAGCGATAAGATGGAGTCTTTGGAGAGCTGCTTCTTTGCCGACTCTTCCGATTTTGCTGTTTGCTCAGTGAACAGATCAAGATCCCCAGACGCAGCAGATAAGGGGGCAGCTGTTGGTTTAGTGGAAGTGCTCTGGGAAATCAAGGTCAAGACAGACTACTGGGTGAAACAGCAGAAGTTATGGTAACATTAAATATTAACTGCATCTTCTCATTCCTCAACTAAAGTAAAATCAGTTTAGTTATCAGGTTTAGCTTAAAGTAAATGAGTGTTTCAAAAGATGTAGCATCACTCAAGTCCAAAATGCAACGGGCATGTTTGGGAAAGGTCAGAATAAGGCTGTGCAACAAGCCAAACTCAACCCTGGCCCCTCTGGTGCTCCTATGTGCAGGCTACGCAGTTTCACTCGGGCTTATGTTTGTCATCGGTGGGCAGCATAAATCATGAGCTGTCACTGGAATACGAAAAACAATGAGGACACCGATAAGGAGGTTACAATTCACATCTCGTTAGTCCTCTCATAGGGGGACTAAATGGGAGGAACTAGAACAAAAGATGCAGTGTTTGGAATGTACTGCTTCACCTAAGGCAACAGTATTTTTGGAGAAAAGGTAAAAATAAAGTTTTAGTTCATCTATTTAAAATAATTTTGGAAATCCACGGTTTATAATTGTCCTACAACGGTCTCAATGTTCTAACCTTGCTATCGCCCGTCACGGAGGAACTCAGACCCCCTCAGGCTGTGAGGCTTTGCACAGCCCTTACCACAGGCACTTTCCCCACACGTTTCATCCAAGGGTCTCTCCTCCGCACTGTTTCACAGCTAACCCATGGGCGGACCAGCGGGGCAGCTCCGGGGGATCCCCAGCACGGCGCAGGGCACACGCCAGGAGCAGCCGGGGTTACAGCGCCCTGGTCACCGGCACTGGCCCCACGTGTGCAGCGCTCATCACCTAACCCCGGGCACCTTTAGCTCCCAGCTCTTGTACACGGTGAGAAATAACCGCCTGCGATACCCAGCAAGGGCACTGGGTCCGCACCCGGCTCCACCGCTTTCCTTTTATCCCGCGTGGTGGTTTACGGCCACCACAGAGCACGTGGCTGCTCTCACACGCGACATTCTCGCTTAAAGCAGCAACTTTGGAACCTTCCCTGTTTTTACCGGCAAGCTGCTGACTGGGCCTCGAAAGCTCCCCTTTATCCACACTGGATCCTACGAGCTCTGCAATGCAAATATCCCGTGGAGGATTTCAGGGGAATAAAATAGACAGAAAACCCCGATTGCTGTGATAAAAACCCTTAAAATCCAGTGATGTTATAAACTGGGGAGAGATAATTACAAAAATAATTACGCTACCAACTAAATTAGCCAGAGATCATCATGAGGAACAACTGCAGAATTCAGATGGTTGCTGGCCCAGGAGAATATCTAAACTACTGTGGAAAGGGAGCAGAAAGCAGCACGAGCTCCCTGGCGGCTGAGAACGCCGCATTTGTACAATGTTCACTGCAGAGGGAGTCACTAGAGCCCAGCACACGACAAAAGGGGGACGGTGGCACTACAAAGGGAGGGCAGACCGGAGTAGACCACTGTCATGGCCAGTCCTTCCACAAGAGCCACCAAAGCTACGGGATACGGACCCAGGCCGCAGGTTCCCAGCTGTGAATCCAGGAGCACGAGGCAGAGGGAGCCCAAAGAAGGCTCTGGGTCACACAAGATGGGCCCTGGAGATGCCGGTTCCTCCCATGGAGCCTCCTTGGCAGCTGTGCGCGAGGACGCCTGGCGCTACGTGCGGGTGACGTTTGCTCGGGGGCCCCGAGGCCAGCAAGTCACTCCAAGGCACCAGGAAAGGTGCCCGAGCCCTGGGGGGCTGGAGGCGGGAAAGGTGCCCGAGTGCTGAGTTGGCCGGACCCGGGGGGCAGATCCGCCCTGGGAGCGGCGCCTTTTCCTGCCGACATCCCCCCTCACTCAGGGTGTGAAACGTGAGAGCTCCCATTTTAGCCCCTCTTATACAGAAGTTTCCTGTTGGGTCTTTCTCAAGCAGCCGCATCACAAAGGGATAAAAGGTCCTTAATGAGTTTGATTTAAAGCCCAGTAAGCTGAGGACAGCAAGTCAAAAACAAATTCAGCATTACCTGCTAGGAAGGGAACACAAATGAAGAATAAAATATGACCATCAGCAACCAGGTAAGACAGAATCCAGTTTAGGCAGCTAATTAAGGGAAATCAGAGGCTGTCTCCTAATGCTAACACCCGGGTGGCACACAGGCCAGCAGAGGTGACAAAACCGCAACCGTTTTGGATCATGAAGCGCTCCCGGTGCCAAGCAGCATGAAGGACCCACTGACAGCATGCGTGTGCATGGCCGTGCCTGCCCCGACACACATACCTACACGCATGTGCATGGCCAAGCCTGCCCCGACACACGTCCCCATGCGTGTGCACGGCCGTGCCTGCCCCGACACATGTACCTACACGCATGTGCATGGCCAAGCCTGCCCCGACACACGTCCCCATGCGTGTGCACGGCCATGCCTGCCCTGACACACGTCCCCACGCGTGTGCACAGGACTCACCTGTGTGGGAGGAGCGGCGGCTGCGGGCAGCGGGTTGGAGATCATGGGGCCGAAGATATCCAGGTCATCGTTCAGAGCTGTCGTTGTGGCAGTGCCTCCGTTCGCCACCGGCGCTTCAGCTGGGCCATCTTGGAAAGAGAACACATTTTAAACTGAAAACCAGTAGGGCTGCAACAGGCAAGAACGCTTGAGGTGCCTCCCCTCCAAAGCTAACATCAATGCCGGGGATTTTAGACCTTTCCGTGTCAGACTGCTCAGATTCCGTATCGGCTCCTCTGCACACACGGTGCTGGTGCGCATCCGAAACGAGCTGCCCCTTGCAGACCTCCAGCACAGCAATGCAGCTTATCAGGGCCCAACGCTCACTCTCCCCGAGGGTCGTCTTCAAGCATTATACTGAGCGACAACATGAACAAATGGCTTACCAACAAGACCCAAACCTGACGGTTACACATCAGACAAAATATATTCTTCTGGGTTCTTAAATGAAACTGGTATTTTTGAACATATGAACCTAATATGCTGATTTACCCAAGGACACTTGATCAAAGTTCACAACACAAAGAAACCTCTCCCCTCCTCTCCTCTTCAGAAGGACCTTGCCCTTCTTCACACGGTTGCACATGAAAGCTACAGCAAGGTGCCCATGGCTAACAGCTACAGAAGCCCAGGCCCTTCTCCTGCACCCCTGCAGCCTCCTTGACACCTAGGTCACTAACAAGCACGAGTTACCACGCCCCACGCCTAACGGAGCGCTTGCTTCCTGCAGAGATGCTAACCTCTCCGTCTGAGTCTCCGTAGGGAACGCGGCACGGTTAGAGCTGCCGAGGAAACCGCATCGTGAACGGCCTGGCTTTAGCATACATAAACTCCATGGGGTATTTCTAAGGCATTAGAAATAGGCATATTGCACTTCTTCATATACAGAATTATGACATAACCAAGAGCAAGAGGTGTCACTGTGCAAATACCTGAGGTACATGCTTGCTTTTGTGACTACTTCAGATATACAGAACTACCTTATCTGTAAAGTATGTGGTAATTCTGAAATCCAAATGACATCAGTGGCGAAGCTTCTGAGAATGGCCCTCCTGTCTGCAGGGACCAAGACAAACTTGGGAACTCCAACAGGCAAAATAGTCACGGGAACGGCTTGGAAACACTAGAGTCTCTGTGCTAAGGAAACTGGGCAACTCGCATGAGGACAACCGGCTGGAAGCAGCTTCTCACTATGCAGAGCAGGACAGTGCTTTAAGACAAGGTATGTTGGAGGAAATATGTTGGAGAGTTCAGTAACAAGCCTTTCAAAACCTTCTGTTCATTCCAGCTCATCTGCAACACACAGTTCCAAGCTATCTCCCCAGAGGTTCACTTTTTCAGAGAAACACAGGAATGACTAGCGCATAATTTTCATGCACAATGATTATATGGAATTAATAATTCAGTGTTCTCATTTTCTCAGTGAGGGACATGTATTTAAAAAACAAAAAATTCATCTCATATTCCAGCATGGTTCAGCTTCCCTGAACGTAAAAAGCTTAGTATGCAAGACAGAAACTTTTAAGTGTCATTATTAGCAAAACAAACATTTCACATATTTAGAGTGTTTATACAAAAACACTTCTGTGTTCTTTGAGAACATAATACTTTTCAAGTGTTTAATTTGCTGCTTATGAATTAGTACCATGAAAACCCACATTTTGCTACACTGGTCTGAAGTCTTTTGAAAGCTATAGGTGTGCTGCTGATATCTCTTAGTGAACATCAGAGCCAGGGAAATAAGCATTTTTAACCTATAGGCAGCAAACCCCAGCCACTCTGAATTACTGTTTATAACACAAAATTTAAATATGTATGAATAACATTAACAGGAAACCCTGTCTTGCTTATTTCCTCAAAAAGTAATAGATGGAATACTAATATATATTGACAAGTTACTCTTAAAGCATTTCCCCCCCCAAAAAAACCAAAAAGATGCCAGAAAAAAGCTCAAATTTAGAATATGGAGGAAATCTGACAGTATTTTTACTTCCTGTGTATTTCTTGTTGCAATATTAATGTACACACATACAAATACAAAGTTGCATTTCAAAATAATAGCTCACAGAGACTCTTGAAGCTTATGGATCACTTTCAGCTTTGACATGCAAGGCCACTGATTATGGAACCCTTCCCACTTCCCCTCTGCATTTCAAAATGCTGCTGGAGTCCAAGAATACTTTATCCTCAAGGTACCTGGCTCCCGGAGCCTGAAGACACCTAGAGAGTGCAGAATAACCCTCCATAATCCAGGAGCAAACAGTCAGGGACCTGCTACTCCACTTGGGCACCCACAAGTCTACGGGGCCAGATGGGATCCATCGAGGGCTCTGAGGGAGATGGTGGAAGCGCTCGCCAAGCCGCTCTCCATCATCTGCCAGCGGTCCTGGTCAACGGGGGAGGTTCCAGACTAGTGGAGACTGGCCAACGTGACACCATCTACAGGAAGGTTGGATGGAGGACCTGGGCAACTACAGGCCTGTCAGCATGACCTTGGTATCTAGAAGGGTTATGGAGCAGATCACGCTGAGGGTGATCACACGTAATGTGTGTGACAACCAGGGGACCAGGCCCAGCCAACATGGGTTCATGAAAGGCAGGTCCTACCTGACCAACCTCATCTCCTTGTATGACCAGGAGACCACCTAGTGGCTGAGGGAAAGGCTGCGGCCGTGGGCTGCTGAGACTTCAGCAAGGCCTTTGCCTTCTCCTGGAGAAGCTGGCAGCTCGTGGCTTAGACAGGTGGACTCTTCACTGGGTGAAGAACTGGCTGGATGGCCGGGCCTGGAGAGTGGTGGTGACTGGAGTTACATCCAGCTGGTGACCGGTCACGAGTGGTGTTCCCCAGGGTCAGTGTCGGGGCCTGTCCTCTTTAATATCTACTGTGCTTCTCCCACAAGAAGATATGGCCGGGTTTACCCCCGGACGAGGCGCAGCCGTGGCAGCCCTGCCGCAGCAAGGCACCGCTCCCGCGCTCGCAGAGAAGGCGGTGGGAAAAACAAACAGCTGCTATTTATGTTTGGCATTGCTGCTCCTAAGCTGTGGTCTCAAAACAGATATTTATTGGACATCAAACCAAGAGATCCATCTGCTACTCCTTCTCCTTCTACGTTTATGGCAATACAAGAGATCACATCTGAGTGCCGTGTTCGGCAACAACAGATGCTGCTTCTGCTTTTGGATGAGGAAGTCTTACGCGAACTTGTTAACAGGAGCAGCAGCGATTTACCAGGACACATTTAGTGAGGGAAGGCTGCTAGTCAAGAGTGCGTGTATAATGGTTTTCTCTATATGCATTTTCTCAGCAATACCTGACATTACCGTTTCTACTTCAGAACTGCCTTTTGTTCCGAGAGCTTTCACGTACAGCACTGATCCGTGCTGCAGTCATCCAGGCCACCAGGATGACCTATGGAAGAGCCTCCAAGGACCAGCAAGAAGGAGAAGCTGCAAGGAGAGATCTGTTCTTAAACTCTGCATCACGTTTCCGAAACCCTGACTTTCTATGGGGCAGCCTATTGGATGTATATGGTTATTCACCACACTAAATGACTAGAACAAGAGTAGCATACATTAAATACTGGAGACACAGATAAAAACACAGCCTGCTGCAAATGTTTTGGGGACCATTTACTGCATTATATAGCCTTTGCAGGAAGCAGCAAAGCGTTCATAGGAAGCCTGTTTCGAGACAGCACTTCTTGAAATAAGCCTGGGAAAGCCAGAAAGCTCTCGATGCTTTATGCCTCAAATGGCTGCAGCTCTTCTCCTTCTGGATATTTATATTGCTTATCTAAGCACAGCCTTAACAAAGCAGCATTATTATTAGAGTGTTTATACATTATATTAAATATGTCTACATACATATATATGCTATCAATACAGCTGTAATTTTTATTTCATAAACGCAACTTTCTAACATAACATCAGTGCTGCTGCTTAGTACTTACCAGACAGTACTGACAAGAACACATTTCTTAGACATGCACCATTCAGTGCCATGTTCACACTATGATTTAGCTCTCAAAATTTACCATTTCTGAGCATCTCTCTCCCAAGCAGTTGAGCAGCTTTTGGCACGTCTAACTTCACCTCCAGCCGTGCCAGGTGGATGTGCTGTGCCCCATATTCTCTGAACCAGAGCTTGCCTTTCAGCTCTGTAACGTGGCCGGACTCCACTCTATGGAAGCTTCTCCTCCCCTCCTCCCCGCATTTTACTTCTGTTATAACCAAGAGATTCTTAAAAGAAAAAAAGGAGTAAATCACCATAATAAATTCTCAGTCTTTTCCCCTGGTCATTCATTATAATTTACTATGGTGATTATTTCAGAATGTGCAATTATCTGGTTTATTAATGGCACATTTGAATATGGTAAATGATGCAGAACATGCAAAATGCATTTTCCTCTCTTCTGATAATTCACTAAGGTCATATATTTAAAAATATTAACTTCTCATTTTTTCTGTATTCATGTAATGCTGAAATAATGTCTAGGCAAGTTTTCTTGCCAAACAATCTCAAAACGTCCACACAATTTTGCAAGAAAATAAACATTCCCATCAGCTATAAAAATATTTTTACAAATATTTCAATAAACCCTTCTTTGCAGCAGTCTGGCATAAGTGGAGACACCCAACTTGTAAGAGAAAATCCCCAAATACTGAGCAAGCCGGACAAAGGACAGTCCTCCAGCACTGGAGGGCTTTGGTTTACAGACTGCGACATTCGAAGCGTTGCTGGTAATGTCCTATTGAAACATCCACACCATAAACCCCTTACTTACACATCCCCACATTTTCTATACGGAAATATACATGTACTTTTTTTTTTAGTGTGGTCAAAATCCAGCTGATTGTAGGTATCATTAGAAACAGCAGTTTCACACTACGGAAATAGGTTGTGATTTCCCCTAGTGTGGGAAGCAAAGGAAGGGATTTGGTGTTACAGGGTAAGGCCATAAGAATATTTAACTTGCACATTCAGATTCCCCACCTTTCAAAGTGATGTGATTACTGAAATAAAATGTGCTCTTCCAATAGGAAGCCAAAAGCCCCAAGTGTTTTTGTAGAGGGGCCATCAAGAATCGAACGAGGAAATTATTCAGAGAAATTAGCTGAGCTAAAAAAACCAACATCCAAGCACTATCTTAACAATAAATTCCCTTGAATAAGGACTCAAGGGAGTCACATGAATCCAATTAAAAGGACTCAGAAGAATCACAAATGGGATAATATAGGCAGCAAGGATATCATGCCTCTTCTGCTATTACAGGATTTAAAGATATATTTTCCTAGATATATTAGCTTGAGAATTTCACCTTTTATAGAAAAAGTGAAAAGCCAATTTATTTTTAGAAAATTACCTTTTTAAGCTACTATTGCCAGTAGTTGTCTAAGTGTAAGTCCTATTTCACAGCATTTTTTCCTTATTCTGACAGTATGCTGTTAAAACCCAGCTGAGAAAAATAAACAAACCCACACAGCAAGACCTCAGAGTTTTATCTTGCACCCAAAGGTGCTTTTGCAGACTCCGAGGCTTATGCAAAATCAGCATAATCACAAACTCCACACACCAACCAAGGGCACCTTGCAAAAGGTGTAGTTAGTCTGAAAGACAAAATTCTTCTAGCATGAAATACAATCCTTTAAAATTACTTGTCCTGCTGCAACAAGTGAGTCCAATTTGCCCCAATAAAGGCTGCTCTTTGGGCTTCATTTGCAGAAATTTGAGTCCTGTGGGAACGAGTCATTACTACTAGAAATGCACCCACTCAATATGAAGAACAAGCTATACAATCACATCCATTTTAATGCTGCTTGATATGCTGAATATACTGTATTGAAGTGGCCTTTCTTTTAATACTATTTGAATCAATAAAACATGATCAAGCAGCAGGAATTCATTAGAAATCTCTGCAAATGAAACACACTGTCATCGATACGCTGCTCTTCTGCAGCTCAGGGACTCCAGCTGACACCAGCTTAGTGCACTGCATCTCCGTTTGCTTAGGGGATCTTAAAACCTCCTTCCTCTAAAGCCATGCTTTGCTCCAACACAAATCAGACGCCTCCCCTTCTGCATCTCGCTATGGTTTTGTTTTCACTGAAAAAGCGCAGTTGTTGAACAGCACTTCCAGTACTGTATTTCATATAAAACATTAAATTAGTCTATATAATCTGGGCTTATTATCATACCATAAAACTATATATCATCAATATCCTTTTCAAATTATGCCTAAAAGGATAAAGAAATCTGACAGGTTCCGAAGCACACAGTGCTTACGTTTTATTTCTTAATTAGCTTGTTGGGCTGGTAGAGAAAAATTTAAGAGCATCAGTTTCCCATCAAGTCTGGATTATTATTTCTTAGTAGGTTCATTCTACATCCATAATCTAATTTCTACTATGTTAATTAAGAGTAGCCTGCACATCACAGCAGATTAGTTGGAATAACATAAACAGTATAAAATGACAGTATTTTACAGTGCCTCTGTACCCAAAGAGGAAAAAAATAGCTTTTGTGTGAATTCTAAAACAGGGAGAAGTGTTCTTGCTTTGCTGCAACATTATTCACTCTACTTAAAGCCAAAAGTTAAAGAAGTTTTCTACAAAAATACAGAAATATATTTCTTCAAATACACATATTCCTAACACTGAACAATAAAAGAGATTAAAAATAGTTATTTTAGCATTGCCTTTTCTTAGATCAATTGCAGGTTTTTTTATAAGGGAACATACATTTATAGTACATTATAGTAATAGAGGAGAAAATGGATTTTATAAAGATGGTCTTTAACAAGCAGAGAAAAAGCTTAAAGAATATCATAATATAGGGAGAGTGCATCAGTTAAAGGACCTGAGTCCAGAACTACTTATTTACAAGACAAAGAGCTCCCTCGCAGTGCGGCAAACGAAAGGTCTATCACATGAAAACGAACGCCTGCCACAGTGGGCGCGCACCAAAAAGCCCAGTACGTAAGTCACACGAGACACCAGCTAGCTCTCACCAGCAGACACGTTACTGCTCTGTTAGCTTCGGGGTCTGACGGAGTATCATTTTACACAAAGACAATATAGATAACGCAGGCATTTCATCTAGAAGCAGAGTGGCACCAGCACTGCCACCCTGCAGTCCACAAGCCCTCAGGAGATCCTTGGTAGCTGCTCCTTCCCTCAGGGGCTCGTTACTCCCCATAGCAAAGCACAAGGATTGATACATGCAGATCTCCTGTCTTTAAAGTCTCAACTTGATAGACCCAGCCTTACGGCTTTCAAACTTGGCAAACAGCATCACTAAACATAAAGAAAATAACAGCATTTGCTCAAATACAAAACGATGAACATGTGGTTGATTGAAAAACAGAAAGGGATCTGTTGCTTACCGAGTCCTAACAGGTCAATAGTGGGTTCTGATGACTTTTTTGGACTTGCTTTAACTTCTAATTGCTGATCCTCTTTCTTCTGTGGCTTTGAAAGGAAAGAAAAAAACCAACACGGTAAGTAATCTTTAAAAAAAACATACCGTACTTAAAAAACCTCCCATTAGAGCCTCTGCCCAGTACCCAAAATAAAAGCCCTTTTCTGTATTTGTGTATCATAAATGGATTTGTAATGAGGTAGGTTGCAGATATGATCAAAAGGGACCAGGCACAGTACAGTAAAATTTGTATCATCAATTTTAAAACAGATGTAATGTCTAGTCTAAGTTAAAAATAAAATGCTAAATTTGATTACTGCATTATCATGCTGTAGGTAAAAAGCTGCTTGTGAAACAAACTTTTAACTAATTCCAGCATTCAAGTTCTGCTGCTTTAAAGACAGAGAGAAGAAGAAAAGTTTCCAAAAGCTTAAATTAACAAATCAGATGAGTGCCAGTGTTCAGCATTCCTGAGCAGAGCATCTGCAGAAACTGCAGACTCCATAGGGGCTACGCATTGGAGGACACAATCTCCATCCGTAGCCTTTCTTGGCCAAACAACGGTATTTCCCTCCCTTGGAAAAGGGAGTTCCAGCCTTGTCTTGCCTAGAGATTTCGAAAGGCAAGACAGGATCCACATGGAAGCTGGTTATGACTTTTCGTAACCATATTTATAGCTCTCTTTCTCACAGCAGCCTCCTGATCGCTGTTCAGGATCACACTAAAGCCCCCGTTTCCGAAGCGGATGCCGGCCGGCGCGGTCACCCCCTGCAACCACTCGAGCAGCTGAAGTGCACGGCCCGGCGCCCATCGCGGCCATCGCCTGGTGCCTTCACAGAGTCCTGTAGGGCTGGGGCCACCAGATCCCCTTCCGAAGGCCCTGAGCACTAGGGACAGTCAAAGGCTGCAGCTCGCGTGAGCAGAAGCCCCACGTGTAACTCGTCCTGCTCCAATCTGAGGGACTTCCAATCAAAACCTCCTCAAAACGCCCGCCACAATCCCAGCTCCGTTTCTGTAGTCACTTACAACAGGGATCTTCACACCCAAGCTATTTCTCACTTAAACCTGCGTCTGTCAAAGGAATATTTCCTGTTCTAGTCTAAAACCTTTATAATCACTCTAATGGTGCTTGCTCTTCGCCCAGGAACAAGTTGGTTTGGGAGACTGCCTGCTGGATACATATCCCATAGAAATGGAAAGGGCAATCATTTTCCTGACTCTATACCATAAGGCAACAATGTATAATTAGTAAATTCTCATGTCTGAGGGCACATCTTGAAGAACATAGACATTTCATACGCTCTTCCATATTAGAGATGAAAAATATAAATACATGGTATTACATTTACATATAAATCCATTTATTATGTTAATAATTAATATTATGAGCATTAACTGATTAACAGCAAGTATTTTAGAGAAAATACAAAATTTATCATAAATTTATGCTTGTCCTTTCTTCAACAGCTGTAAGGAACACTATGGGTCAGAGGTTGTAAAAAGAAGCATTTCTAACATGGTGCTTGGTTTTATAATGCTGATTTTTTTTTAAACAGCTTAAAATTTCTGAACACAGAACAACGTATTGAAACTGAAAAGCAAATGTGTTGGCATTGCACTAAGTGTGCCTTTTTTTCATTGCCTCAGTTCAGCGCGCGGTGCCTCTCGGAAGGCAGAGGTCTGCAGCGCACCGCAGCCTGACGGGGTGGGTGGCCTAAAGAGCCGCCTTCCGTCTCCGCAGAAACCAGCGCGCCGCTCCGCGTGCGTCGCTAGGAACGAAGCTCAATTCCGACGGCGTGTTTCATTTAGCCACGCACTTATTACTGAAGCAAATTAATCTCATTAGCCACACTAGAAATTCAACTTAGGGCCTCTGCTTTGGCAAATGATTTTTTTCAATCCTTATGAAGTGTATTTTTATAATTCAAATAGGTTAATTTTTTTCATAAAATTCAGGTAATAACAGTTGTTCTTTTTAATGCCATATTTCTTGTTCATCATCATCCAAATAAGAAAGCAGTTGAAGACATAATGTACAGGAATACTGTTTTTGTAAATAAAAAGAAAACACTTTGGTTTTGGAAGGATTTCTACACCATTACTCTATTTCTTTAGCAGTGATTTTAGTAGGTTACTTCACATTTAATTCCATTTAGTAAGATGGCCAAATTATTTTCAAGCTTCTTACAACAGCAAATATTTTCAGACATTAATACCATATTGAGTTCTATGATGAAGATTTTCTACTTAAAGCATCAGTCACAATTTCTCCTTTTTGATGAGACATTAGTTTTCACCAACACAATAAACCTTGAGTTTAAGAAGAAAGAAAAGCCACTTGTCATCTAACAATTTATCTTTATGCATCTTTACAGCAGCATTCATAGGAAGCAAGACTCAGCAGATGGTCTGCAGCAGAAAATAAATTTCAGTGTCCTCTTCCTCCACCAAGTCACTAAGTCGTCTCCCTCTCCCCATCATTCTCTGACCACAACGCACACGAGTTACTGGAATTTCCGATCCTCCTCTCCAGTTTGAAACGATTTTAAGATTTATTGTGCCTCCATTGCTGGCTAAGGTGCCGGGCTTACATTAAGGGTTGTGTGCAAATTCAGAAGAGACACAGGCTCAGTGGGACTTAAAGATAGAGAGGGGCATCTCACAAGTCACCGGCGCTAAGGGGCAAAACTCTCACAAAAGAATAGAAGGGGAGGCCTCACACGAGCCATTTGAAAATGCTATCCTGAATTGTAAAGAGAAATTTAACGTTTTTTGTTTTGTTTTTTTTTTTTTGGTAGCTTTGCTTCAGCAGGACTCATACATGACTAAGCTTTATGTAGAGAGCGATCTTTAGAGATGTTGAAGCTAAATATTCCACACTTAGTGAGCAGAGAAGTGGGCGACAGGCAAAACACTGCATAGGGAGGCAGTGACATTTCTTAAACTTAATGTTTAATTTAGTGTTGTGCTTTACCTAAAAATCACTGCATTTTGTAGCAGCGCAATGTACCATGACACAAACCTGCTTGTGAATCCTCCTGCATTAAGATGCACCTCAGTTACTATTGCTAGTGTGCTTGACTATCTCAGTAATTATTTTTAAGTATTGACACTAGTACTAGACAAATTATCTTTTGCTGACTCCTTTGGGAAGCTCTAGCATAAGAATTGGAGGCTAAGCAGCATCAGAGAAACTAAGCACAGCATTAAAAATCTGCTGCAGTGAAGTCAAGTAGAAGGGGACTGGTACACAGCATGAGTGCATCTGCCTTCAAAGTTAGTGGACTCTCATAACCTCTCATAACCTTCTAGGCTGGATAACGATACATTTGGTTTGTGAATTTTTGCCTTTTTAAGGAAAGTACATGATTTTGAGCAGTTCCCATTTACTTCAGGTCATGTGTAGCAGCTTCTCATTTGGAGACATCTTCGTTGTGCTAGTAGATCCTAGGAAGCACTGATCTCGCAGAGAGCAGAGCATCAAAACATCTGTCATATACAGGACCCACCTGCCTTTTTTGGTTGCAACCATCACACTATGTATTTTTCTCCCTTTGAATATCTGCTGAAATGAAGCAATGTCGCCTGCACTAAATTAGTCAGAAATTACTAGAAGTAAGATTATTTATAAATAGCACTGAGGGAAACTAGCGTTTGAACAGGCTCCTACACAGTCAACTCTGTTGTATTAGGACAGACTAAATGAGCTGGGTCTGTTTAGCCTGGAGAAGAGAAGACTGAGAGGAGATCTCATCAATATGATTAAGTAGCTAAGTGGTGAATATAGGGAAGATGAGGCCAGACTCTTCTCAGTGGTGGCCAGTGACAGCATAAGGGGTAATGGGTACATACTGAAACACAGGCAGTTCCATGTCCATGCGAGGAGGAACTTCTTTCCTGTGAGGGTGACGGAGCCCTGGAACAGGCTGCCCAGAGAGGCTGTGGAGGCTCCTTCTCTGGAGATGTTCCCTGCCTGGATGCCACTCAGGCATTTTTGGCCTGAAGAAAAACTGGGACGCTGTTTTGAAGTGGCCCAATAATCCCTTTAAAATAGCTCTCTGGCAGCAGGTACTACCTACTTGTCTCAACTTAAGGAAAGGAAATAAAGACCTAAACTTGCAACCTTTTTCAGATATTTTCACCTATGGCAAACTTCTTCAGTACAGGAATAAGGGTACACTTACCCTTCACGTCTTTCTTTTGGCAATCACAGGCAAGTGCTATCTAGCTGCAGTAATACTTTTTCTACCCCAAAGTTACTAACTTTTTACTTAAGCATCTTGTTCTCTTAAATGATACAGCCCAAAGAAATTGTCAGCTATTTAATTCACTCTTGCCAGACATTTTTGCTTTTCACACTTCTAGGTAACCCATTAATACTCTCCAGTGCAGGGGCTAGCGCCTGGTCTGTGGGCAAGTGAGTCTCAGCACCAGGCACTGATTTCTCCAGAGCTCATCCGTCTTGGCTGGCGTGATGTTGAGGGAACAGAGACACTGTCTCAGGATGGTCTCTGTAGTCACCAGCCCTTTCTTGTAGCAGCAACCACCCCATATCACCTAACGCAGCCTCTCCCTGGAGCTCTGCACGAGCGATCACTGTGGCAGCAGCTCTCAAGACTGCTTGGGCAGCTATGAGCAAGGATCCTCTGCATGAACGGGCCATCTGCAAACCCCATACTCAATTATTTCTCACAGTTGGCTTTTTTAAAGTTCCGCCACGGCAAAGAGAGAGCAGCTGCTACGAGGATCCGGAGAGGAGAGTCATGCTGAGAGCATGGCGAGCCGAGGACTCGTGCAATGAGGTCAAGAGCAGTTTTTCTTCTATTATCTGATTGAAATTTCCTTTTGGTCTCCTTCTGAAGAGACTGTACAAATGCTACTCCTTCATAAAATACTTGAACTTTGGCTTGGTAGTAGAAGGCATATTAATCATGAAAATAGTTCATCATACGGATAACCTGTACAGGCTGCCTTTTATTAACAGGATACAAGACAAACATAAGCAGCTGTGTGCTTAAAACTGATGAAGCTGCTACCATGTAAACACTTCCCTCTTCAAGTTTTTGCCCTCATTTAACTCCCTATCGTTCACTCCCAATTTTACACCCAAATCAAACTACACCTAATTCCTGCCTAGTGTATCTCTACAACATAGTAAAAGATATTATGACAACAGTGCATTAATAATTTACTCATCAATACTCTTCACATAACATGTGATCTCTTAATAACTAAGCAGCAGCCATTTCTTAAATGATACCAGGGAAAACATACATTTGAAAATAGTTTGGAAGTTCCTATAAATCTATCTGTAACAAATCAAATCAAAATGACCAGGGAGGAAAGGATTTCATCCGCAGATATGAAGAAACATCTCTTGCCTGTCTATATTAAATGGAAACTAATGCAGAAATGACTATATGGACAACCATTCCATTTCCCTGCACTTGCTCTGGGAGTATTTTGGCCTGGAATTACCAGGCAGAACCATCTATGCTGGGGAATTTCTGTAAGAGTTCACGTTGCAGGATAGACAGCTTGAATGCTTTGTGCTAACAGACCATCACAAACAATTCATGTTCTAACAACTGTAAAAAGCAGTCATCTGTGGACAAAATCAGGCCATCTGTATTTTTTTTTTTAAACAAGCAATTGAATGGGTCTGCTTTAATAATTTCATGAAATGCAATTTTCCTAGATTCACACTGAGTTGATGCCTTCATTAGTGGCAGCTGCACCGGCCAGACTGCTTGCAATTCATAGAGCTACCTGGTATGATTTAATCAAAATCACCCCTCAATCTTGTCCCTTCTCCTGTGATTTCATCTCCATGACTTTAAAACATTTTCCAGTCCATCAGTTTTTGGCAGAGAAATTACAAAATAAATGTACTTAACCCCAAGTCTAGACCTGAATTTTGTGCAAATTCCAAGTACATGAGTAAAAGAACTTTCATTTTAGAATATTAACTTTCTAATTGACAGGGAATGAGAACATTTTCCAAACCATTATGAAAAAGTACCTTGTAAACTTAACTTGCAACCTAGACTTATTTTACACTGCTGATTTTTTTTGCCTTTTATTGCACAAATAACAAAAGAATAAGAAAAGTTATCTGAAATTTTATTTTAAAAAATGTGGTTTGTAAGATTAACAGTATAAGTTAGGGAAAAAAAAATCTACCAAGAAAGAACAAAAACACATTTTGTTTCTGATAGTATCAATTTAAAAGGAAAACTTCAATCTCATAAAAACCAATACTGTATTTTATTAAATTCCTATAATACATTGCTCTAAGCACTAGGAAATCTATTCTGGTCTGATCTAAGTAAACATTTGCTTAAATTAGTTCAAACCAAATAAGCCAATAAATAACACTATTAATTACTCCAGTCACAAAATAAGATTTAGGGTTGATTTTATAGATTTGTTCTGTCTTGCATGCTCCTCTAAAGTGCATTTCTAGTAAATAAAAACATTTCTTCAGCAGGGCCAAGAGAGCTAAATCTAGTTTATACCATATATTTTGCAAACTAATTACCAAGAGCAGCATGACACACTTAAGCCATATAAAAATCAAAATGGTCAAAGTATAAATTAGAAAAAGGCTGTAATAGCTTGTCAGAGGAAGACAACATTCATCTTTTAAGCTTAGCCAGTGCACATGACTTGTGCAGTCAGACCAGTCTACAAGACACTTCCACGATGTCAATGGAACATTTGGAGCAGGGCTGGAAAACGCTTGTGGATATCCTACTCACCAGGGCAATGCTGTGCCCATAGACCAGTGCTGGGAAAAACGAGGCCTCATTCCCTCTGGGAAGGAGCAGCAAAAGCATGGAGGGATTTAGGCATCCCCAGAGGAACAGTCAAGGAAGGTACCCGCAGAGCCTGGTCAGTGGCAAACAAGTACAGCATGCAGGTGCCTCCTGGAGCTGATGGCCCCATTTCACAGACACCAGCATGGAGAAAAATGGTTGCAAATATTCAAGTTCAACACACAGAGGATTTGGAGACAAGTTAAAAAACTAGCCCCAGCCAAGCATTATTCTGATCCCTAAACCATCAGTTATTAGCAAAAAAAAAATTAAAGTACGATTCAGATGAAGAAGTGGCCTCCTCTTGCAAAGACACAGGCATCCGAATAGCCCCGCTCACATGGTAAATTCAACACCAAGTTCTTAGTGTTATGTCTGGTATCAGCAGAACAATCTATATCCTTCTCTGCTCTAGCTCCCATCCATATTACACAGACCATCTACCTTTGTCATGGTGTTAATGCCAGCACAAGTAAGTGTTTCGTTGTTCCTCCAACCACAATCACCCCCTTCTAAGGACTCAGCCAGTTGCACTAATTGAAAACACAATCACTTTCTTTCCTCTCTTTAATATTTTGGAAAGGAACAGGCAGGCCACATAACACACAAAATAAAATTTAAGAGGTTGCAGCAGAGTGTATCAGGATGTGTTGGAGAGCACGGCCACCACCCACACCCCCCCGTTTGGCCAGCTATGCAGCCTTCTGTAGCAAGGAGCCAAGAACTGCCCCAGATAAGGATGTGAACAGTATATTTAGTCTGATAACTGGGTTATACCAAAGCATTATGTTATTGTGATTTTGATAAAACACTGGAAACAGCAAGCTCTGTTTTAATCAAAAAATAGGTATTTGCCAAAAAACCCCACAAGATCTTTATGAAATCCAGCTACTAAGCAGCAAGAAAATGGTTTCCTGGAAAACTATTTTAAGTTCTGATACTACTATAACAGAGCCCTTAAAAGGAAGTTCATCACTGCCATTTGGCCATCAAGTCTTGGAAAGGTTTACTAAGAAGCACAGAAGCGCAGACTCTTTTGCAAGACTCTGGCAAAGATCTATAAATCAGTCACCTTTGGAAATGTTTCTTAACTGTTCTGGATATTTTCCAGAGATCAATGCTGAGAGATATCCCAGGTTCAGTCCAACTCGGTCTAGAAACCAATGGAAAGTGAAGCTGGTAGCAGTTCAAGCTCCAAAGGAGTGCAAAATTTCCATTTCAAATACATGAGTTGTGTGACAAATCACTTTAGAACAGACAGAATTAAAGCAGAGAAGATTGAGATGTCAAGTATTTTATCTCATCTATGGGGGAAAGGAACCCGATTTCTGAACACTTGCCCCAAGCTTTGCCTTGCAAAAAAGGAAAGGACAAAATGCTGCAGGAAGAATAAGATGTTTTGTGAGTGAAATAAATTTATTAACAAAATGCACATGAATATCCCAAACAGGCCCTTCACTCTACTCTCACCACCATGCAGGTTAAGACAATTTAATAAACCCTATCACTAAGGTTTATGAACACGAAGGGCATCTCTTTCAGGTCTGCCACAGAAACAGACCTACTGCTTCAGCATGAACTGCAAGAAAAGAGTGCCAGAAAAGGGAAGCATTTGGACCATCAAAATGCAAGTATCAGAATTCTGCAGTACATGTGAAGGTAGAACGAATTCAAATATTGGAGCAGGCAGCTGAATTTCCCTCTGGAGGCTGGAAGTGAAGAACAGAACTGTGGAGAACAGAAAGTAACCCCTGAGATGCAACCTGCACGCTGCAGAAAACCCAGAGCCTAGGTCTGGAGAGACACATTAGAGGTACTGGCTTCCCCTTTAGATGAAAGAACACCACCATAAGCTTTGCTAAGTCCCTCTTCCTCTGCACAGAGATAATGGTGCAGGGAATCACAGAATCACGTTGTCTGTAGGGGATAAAGATATTTTCTAATGGGCCAGAAAGAGGCATCTCTTTCTGCCTCCTTTTTTCTCTCCAGTTGATGATGCTGGAGGGCGATACAGTGACAAAAAGAAGGGTCTGCATCACCAGGACTGACAGTCACATACCTGTTAAATGCAGATATACAAGATGCTACAAAACCTATTTCTGGTGTTACCCACACTCCCTTTCTCCAAAATCTGCACTTCCTCTCCTGACTCTCAGCACAATACCCACAGAAAGGAAAGAGCAATGATCACAGATCTTTCCTAGAGTGCCTCAGATTGGGGGCAAGCATCTTGCATCTCAGACAACACACCCAAAGCACAGAGAAACAGGAAAGCAAATGTAACCAGCACCAGGGAACTGCTACAGAAAGGAAACGATGCAGATCCATATTTTACTATGCACTATGTAGTATGGAGCTTAAGAGTTTACAGGCAAGAATAAGGGAAGCTACATCTAAGGTGGTTTAGATCTTACCTTGATCCTTCTGACAAGAAAAAAAAGCAGTGCACTACAAAAAGCACGCAGATTTTGAAAGCACTCACATCCCTTAGCTACAGCATACAGGTCAAAAATCCCTCAACTCAGACACTAGCAAAGAGACTGCAGGAAGCAGAGGAAGCTGTAACCATCTATGTAAACCTCTGAATGCAGAAGCTTTAAAAGGAGACACTGCTTGTAGAAAGGCAGAGAACTTCACTGGGAATCCTCAGGAGAAAAGGGCAAAAAAGGCAGGAGCAAAAAGGTCCAGGCTTCTCACACAACTCACGCTGAGCACTTTTGTTCAGTAGCATAGAAGCAATGCAAGAAGGGAAGGTCTTAAAACCTAGATTTAACCTTTTATTAAATACCAGCACACACATAGGCTCGGACTTAGCAATCACTTATTGCTATGGAGCAAAAAATACAGACTGCCACCTAGACTGGTGATAGTGAGCCTAAGAGACGCAAGAGAGCAAGGGTTTCACCCAACTCCCTCCTTACAAGGAGAGATTAAAAATAGCATGACTGGATCCACCAGCCCGCTTCAGACCCTTGAATACTCTCCTCATGGAATGTGCACTGGGAAGGGGGTGGGAAGCAGTTTCAGCAAATGCAGCCCTCACAAACATAACCAGCAACTATTATATTTATATATATATATAAAATACATAAATATATGGGTTGTATATATATATATATATATAAAAACAGAGGACAAGGAAGGAGGAAGTCATTTGAGTTATGGGAAGCTGTTAGATGCACAGTCCTAGGAGAGGTATAAATACAGAATAAAAAGTATTTGCTTAAGTAACCGTAAGGCAGGTTCAACATACTGTAATTTTACTCTGAAGCCAGTGAAGAACACAATCACAGAGCTATTGCAATTCACTTGATGTGTGAGCTAGGAGAACTGCTCTGTACCATCAGGGAGAACAGCTTTTAATCCTCATTCACCCTGTAAATGGGTATTCCTTCCTGCGCAGAAGTGCCTGGTTGGCTACCAGGTACAGAACATGATGGGCAGAAGGAAGCAGGAGGGACCTAAACCTACTCAACCAACAGAACAGACACTGTTTGCAAGATCTCCTGATGAAAGTTAAACTTTGCAGGAGAAAAATCTAAGAATACTCAGATCTGGCTGCAACTCTACTGCTCTTCAGCTGTCCCTCATCCTCTTTTTTTAATGGCTATTATGACAAAACAGAGAATCATTCCAAGTTTGGGAAGTGATTTAGCACCACTGTGCTAATACACTGCCAAGTTAAGGGCACTTTGAAGCACACCACACACAGCTTGAACCACATCTGCCTTTTTGTGTACATTTCCCTTTTCCAGAAGGCCTCTGACAAAGGTACTGAGGATATTATATTTATTACAGTATATTTTTGCATGGGGATCTGCAACAGTGAAACAAACTCAGTTGGTAAGGGTTGTATCCAAAACAGCTGGCAAAAACACTACAATTTAAGAATAAGGTTGGCTTAATACATGCTTCTGTTTTCTGCTTCTGTAACTTCATATCAATTTTTTATGTGTAAACCTCACAGGTTCAGCAATTTTAGAAGCTAAATGACATCAAAGAGAAATGCAAAAGTGATAAAATACTTGGAAATCATAGTAGAACTACTTTGCTGAATTCACTACCACAAGATATCCATGTAAATAATTCAGTAGGTTTCAACAGTAGCATTTAGCATTAACATTTATCTTATTCTTATTTCCACAAGCTCAAAATTATTAGAAGGAGCACCATGTATGCTGCATCCCTAATAGATCTGAAGCAGAAACTCTTGAGCTTCTATTATAAATACATCTCATCCACACCAAGGCAAGATATCAGTCACTGTCAAAAACCTTGTGTATCATCTGTCAGATCTCCCACTTTTGTACTTAAAGATAATATTAAAAGAAACCTTCTCCGAACATTTTTCTCAATTTCACGTCTCAATGAAAAATTCACATGAATCTAGAATTTGGTCTTTTTTGTGCTCATCAGACCTACTCAAACGTTTATTTCTCTACCCTGCCTTATCTACAAGGAGCTTTATGGAAGCTGAAGTTCTATCAAATAATCTAGCGAAAAGCCCTCCCAACCCACTTAAAAGCAATTTCCCGTTTACTCGCTAGCGCTTGTAAATGCTTCCATGCTTATTGAACAAAAGTCTTCATTTGCTCTTATTAGCTAGAAATTGTATGCCTTGTGCATAAAGTAATTGGATTCTTTCCCTCTCTACTGCTTGCTTGCAATAAAACTTTTAAAGATTGCATAAACATTTGAGAATTCCCAGATGAGAAAGCAGAGTTAGTAATTTACTATGAGCCAGCAATAGGCCTGCAGATATGATATTTCCTGACAGCTCATATACTTTTACTACAGAAGCCACTTTAATAAGTATCTATTTAAACTCTTACTCACTCAAGTGTCCCAGACTGTTTGAAAAACATTGTACAGCTTTTATAACCGACATAAGGGCAAATATAAAGTCAGTATTATGAAAGCATAAATGATGTTAAAGACCAAACATGCTGCTTATCTGTCTATAACACTGTAGTATTTTTTTCAGACTTGTAACTAAACACGAAATGTAACAATCAAGCACTTCAGAACTTCACACTAATTCCTCTCTTGCCCAAATAGCAAAAATCCCAGGAAACAAACACACTCCCTCTTTTGATCCAGTGTAGCATACTACAGAGGTATCACTCATGAAGTTGCCCGGATTAGAGCTCCTCAACATACAGACTGTCCCATATTTCTAAACCAGAGCAAAGACACTGCATGTCAACCAAAAAAGCAGCACTGCAGCTATCTCAATGAGATTTACCTTCAGCAGTCACCACCAGATCTGAAAGTCTCTTGTGATGGTTTCAACAGCTGCTTTCAAACATTACACTACCAACAGTGACAGAGGTAAACTAATTTAGGGCATTTACATCCAAGAGAAAAACAACACAATAACTTCTATTAGCAGAATCTGTACGCATGCAGGTCATTCAATTCAAAGGCATTACTCAAGGAAAACATTTTAAAGTTGTTATTGATGCGAATTTCCACTTTGAAAAGCGACATATACATTTTTCATAATAATTACAGCATTAGGGCAAGGCTCTTGCATGCTATTTTGTATGATATATGCTATATCTTTATCTATTTGAATTAAAAACTTAATGGCAAAACTAACAGCTGCACCCTAATCTTACTCCATTATTGTGGTTTTATCTGGGTCTAGACTAACACATTAGCAATATCTGTGCAAAGCAGATGGGAAAATTCCTTGATTGCTTCTTGACAGCCTGCACTACCATTTTCTTACAAATAAGGTTAAATATTTGCTGAGGTTTCACCTACCCAGGTCTCCCTGGAATACGCTGCCTTACACCATCTTCCCCATCTCACAGGTGCCCACAGCAGCTCAGCACCTTTCTGGCACAAGCATCCGTCACTCTCTGATGTTGTTCTAGGCTTGTTCACAGTCACAACATTACATACAACTGCAGGAGCATAACTTCTAAACTAGAGATGCTGTCTTTTTTTTCTGCTAAGACTACGTCAGGCAAAATACCTACGATTGGATCTTCTACTGCCTAAACTGTCTAATACTCACACTTTAACTACATGGAATATCCATACTTCAAGCATTATTGCTGTATGTTTCCAAATATGCCCTTCGAGATGACACGTTCAAAACAGTCTCCAAAGGAAGGAGAGCTCTTCTGCTAGGCAAGGTGCCAGGCACTGGAATAAAAGAGCTGAGAGATGGACAGTGCTCAACATCGACCTCCTGCTCGCCAGGTAGCCCAGCTTGAGATCTGCTCAAGTTCGCACACAGGCACAGAGCTGCAGCAACCTGCACAGAAGAGTTACTGTCAGAACTGGATAAAAACAGAGGATAGGCTGGTGATAGAGTGCAACCTGCATACATGTATCTAGACCCTTTCATTTCCCCTTCTCACTGTGTTTTTCCATGCTTGTCCCTTTCCAATTCACCCAACTCCTCTCTTTCCCTGTTTCTGACCTGCTGCTTAAAAGTGTCACAACAAGGGTCACAATAGCTCCCTAATTCTTCTTCCCTTGCATCCCACATAAAATCCCACAAACACTCGTTGCCTCTCGCAGGGCTCCAGGGAGAGGCTCCCCATCCCTCACCTGCCTTCGGGCCTTCACAGCAGACACAGGGGCCGGATGGACCTAGAAGGAACACACATCACTGCTCTGCTCTCTCACTCAGCCACGCGGGTCCTGCTCCCTCTCACTGCTGCTTCTTGCTGTCTTGGTGGTTTACTCTGACTAGCTCTTAGTCTGGCACCTTTCCTGTTATTATGGCAGGCAGTACCAGAGTGACACTTGAAAGGTCGAGCACACTATATCTAGAGTTGCATTTTGAACCAAACTCCTCTCTCAATTAGTTCCATGATAATTTAACCCTGTCAGTGATATCTAATCAGAATGAAATAACTCTGCACCTTAATTTTTCTTCTGTATCAGTCTGTCACTTTTTCTGCTACAGAACATAGGAGAATCACTTTTCCTAATAATTCCAGATTCCCAGGACCAAAGATTGGCCACTAAACAGCACATTAGCAAGTACTTTACCAATCTCATGTGCTTTAAGTACATTCTTGAGTGGACAGTAAACAATAAATTAGCAAGTACTTTATCATCCTAATGTACTATAAGTCCATTCTTCTGTTTCACCACTGCAATACTTGAGGGAGAAATGTTTAATACTTACATATCACTAGCTGCTTATGTTTATGACCATTAGCTGTATCAGTTTTTCGTGTCAACAAGTTTTCACGTTATTCTTTCAGTGCCATGAACAATTGATTATCAAAACATAACAATAAGTCCAAATATATGGTCTGAATATTTCCATTCAACAAAAACCTACATAACCAGCACCAATGTCTATTACCAGTTCATGCTGGAAGACACTGATAATTGCATGATGATATTTCTAGAACAGTTCTTGAAACCTCTTTTCAAAAGGTATAGTCTTTTCAAGGCATATTACGCTTTTTAAACTATTAAAAATAAGCTAGTGTCAAAGCTTTTGGTGTTGTCCATAGTATTTGAAATTACCTTTTATATGTATTTTTTAAAACATCTTTTCATGTCCTCTTTTGATGGCTACATGCTTGAGTGACAAACCTCTCAAGGAATTTAAGCATGTTCTGCCCTAAGCACAGTGAAATAACCTGGAAAACACACAACCTACTGCTCTGCTCATGATCCAATAAATGCTTGCATTATTTCAAGATAATAAAGGAAGCCTATTATTCAAAACAAGTTGAGACTATTCTTTACGAATACTTTCAACTATATCACTTAAATGTCTTGTCTTTGAATACGCAGACTACCTACTTTTGTTACTGCTATCACAATGACTGTAAATTGAGCATATTCTATTACTCAAGGATGACAAAAATCTTTCAGCCTGCATACCAAAAAATCAAAGGGAGTTTTGTGTGAAAGAAGAGCTGGCTGAGCCAGCTCAGGCAGGGAAGGAAAACGATGGGGATGCAATCACGGTTGACTAGGGAACGCTTTGACCAACTTCAAGTGTGCAAAGGAACAACTAATAGGAAAGGATGAAACAGTGAGAGAGAAAGTTGAAGACTAGCTGTTAAAAATACAGCTTTTGTAAAAACCTGTAAGTTAAAAAGACAGTCATTTAGTGCTTAAACTACAGATTTTCTTCCTATTAGAAGAAGATTTTCTTCTCTATTAGAGTAGTAGTCTCTTTCAGTAAGCAACAGAAACTTTTTTAAAAAGCTAATTTCCTCCCTGAATTTTGTGTAGAGAAAATCTAAAATTGTTTTCCTTGCAAGAGTGTCTCTCTTGTACTAATATTCTTGCTGTCTGCCCTAAAAAACTGCTAATCTATCTGATTACCTCTGACTGTGTATTTCTACTTGCATTTTAATCTTTCCAAAGCTGTCGCTTGTAAACCAGCCTAGCTTTGACTGGACAACTCAGACAAATCTGCTCCAAACTTCCACATCACAAACTGCTGTTGCTTCATGTTTCTAGCAGTTACCTTGCAACACATTCTCTAAGTAGCTAAAAATAGCTATATGCATTGTTAAGGACTAAGAAGCTTTACATCTGGAATTGCGGAAACAAGGGCATTACCTGGAAGAGAGGTGTTGGAGTGCTGGAGATGGTAAAAGTTGGTCCCTGTCAGCTCAAGAAAAGATGTTTACAGAAAACCCTGAGCCAAATGCCAAGATTGCATAAGGAAGACTCTGGAAACGTGGAATATTGGGTGAATTAACTGACAAGTATTTCTACTTTTATCCTTTAGTTTCCTTTTGCTTATTCGTTGGAGAATCAGGAATTCAAGATATATTATGTTCTATAGCCCTCTACTCTATTTCATTGTTCAGCCTTAAACAGAAGGATTAACTCCCTGTTTTATTTAAAAATGTGTGCATATATATATATGATAGGAGAATTTTAAACAGACAATCCACTTGCTCCAACAGCATCATTTGTCCATAACTGCAGCTAATGAGCCTTTCAACTCATTAATAACTTCCCATTCAAATCTACATGCAAAAGTTTTTGTACTGCTTGATACCCAGCTTTCGATCACTGATTTATAATATGCAAATAAAACTTCAATGCAAACTAAGATAATTCATTCTTGGAAGACATTCTCTTAAAGTCAATGCTGCTTAAAGCCCAAAATGGACTCCAGCTCACCCATCTTTTATTTTCATCTTCCTGAAATGTGCTACTTGATTTTACCTCTTCTAGTAAAGAGTATCTCCAAAACCTTACTTTTCAAGCCTTTGTAAAATGCTTAGCTAATAAAGGCTATAAATCTCTCATGAAATTCAACTATCACAACCCTCCCCAATCTCCCCTGCCTGTCCCCAAAAGTCATGTTCCTAGTGTTTAACTTAATACATAAATTTGAAGCCTAGCAGATTATATTACACTGGAATTTCTCTATTAGAGATTCCAAAACTAAATATAAAGATTCTAGTTGCCTGCCATGATAGCTCAATGAATGACTTTACGTATGCTGAACAAAAAGTATTCCAATTATTACATAGCTTTCCTGGAAAAAAATGGAAACATGTTGATAGTAGCTGTCTGTAGTCTGTATTTGTGTTCAAGCAAGTGTCAGATGTTACCTTTGCAAAGCTATAAAATATCAGCGAACCAACTAAGCCTTACATGCAGATTTATTTAATGGCTACAAAGTTTGCTGTATAAGAACCATTTACCAAACGAGATGCACAACCAACACGTGTCCAGCACTTTTGCATCTAACGAGGACCTGCACACCAAGAGGCCAAACTCTGCCATTGCTGAGTGCCATGAGCCCAGCACCAACAGGGAAAACTCACCAAGCCACCAGCCTCGGCTCCATCAAGCATGAGAGACATAGGAGTAACAGTGCAGTTGAAAACACTACTCTCTCCTAATCAGATTTCTTCAGCTTGCTCATTAGATTCAAAACAACAAAAATAAAAAGCCCTACAACTGCCAGGAGCTTGGTGATAATGTTGTTTTTCTTTAATTCTGCAGATCTAATTTGGAACATTGCACTGCTGGTTATTCCCAAGAAAACACTGACCACTGGGCTAGAATCAATCTGTAACTGACATAGGAAGATCTTGTTATGATCGAAATTACCCAGTAATTCTGTTACAGAAAGTAGAAGAGCCTAGAAAAATTGAGTCCCTGCAAGTATCCCTGCTGCTGGCTGCTCTGCTGCAGCCTCTTCTCGGGCTCTGGGGAATTCTATGCTGCAGATGAAACCACCTTCAACCACAAGCCTGATCAAAATGGTTGCCTACTAAAACTGCTTTAAAGGAAGTCACGATTATTCAGTGAAAAGGTAATTTCAATTAGAAAGCCCACCCAGGCTAAATCCATTAAAAGGTGAATTCTGTCCTTTTTACTCAGCACATTCTCCAAAGTACCTTTTATACTTTAAGTATACTTAAATATTAATGCAAGAGTTAACGAAGACATTTTACTGAATTAATAAGTTTCCAGCAAAATTTGAAAATGCAGAAGAAACAGGGTCTGTATTCAGCTTGTCAAAGGTTGAGGTGACCATTTAGTCAGTCCTGAAAGGGCGTTTTTGCAGATGCAGAAGCAGACTAGTAGGTTCTGTGATGCAGAGACCTGTTGATGAGAACTGACGGCCACATTATCTTTTAGGAAGCACATTCTTGTTTCAAGAACAAACAAACTTAAAGTCACTAGAAGTCACACTTGGGAAGACACTAATAATTTAAGACTCATAGCAGTATATGACTTCTTATGAGGAGATCTGTTGGAAAGTTTTCTGTAGCTTCAGTTTTAACTTTCGACAAGCTCAGAATCTGTTTATTTTTAAATCTTTGTTGATTCTCCTACACAACGGCTAAAATACTCCTTAAACTCCCTCACTCAAGTCAGATCTCAAATTTCCTGCCAAGTTGCGAGCTGCTTTGCTACACACTTTTGAATCATGGAAACCCCAAGCCTTGAAAGGTCTATGCTGGAAACACCGTCTGCAGTATAAAGGAGATCCCTACCCAAGAAACAGTTACCTCACATATGACATGGCCCAAATGTTTTTAAATTGCTTCCGTCTCCAGAAAGCTCAGAACTTGGCTAAAGAGACTTCTTAACACAGTCACTGAAAATATAGTATTATCTAAGGATGCTAATATTCCCTCCCTGACACAATACGCAAAATTAAAGATATCACAGAATCACAGAATGGTTGAGGTTAGCAGGGACCTCTAGAGATCATCCAGTCCAACTCCCTGCTCCAGCAGGGACCCCTAGAGCACAGGGCACAGGGTGGCATCCAGGCAGGTTTGGAAGATCTCCAGAGAAGGAGACTCCACAGCCTCTCTGGGCAGCCTGTTCCAGGGCTCTGTCCCCTCACAGGAAAGAAGCTCTTCCTCACAAGGAGAAGGAGCTTCCTGTGTTTCAATTTGTACCCCTTATCCCTCCTCTAGACAGTCTCTAACTCAACAGTAGGTCTGTCATTATCAGCCAAAGAATAATATTCAGGTTTTTAAACAGCTCCCTGAAGCAGAATAATATAACAGAGATATCAATTTATAATCCTTTATCTATAAAATAGGCTTTCTATGTCCCTACTATTCCCCACTGGTACTCTTCAAAGGAAATAATAGTATTTAAGATACATGCGCTTTTCCCTTGGATTCTAGAAAGTGACCGTGTATAGCACATGCCAAGTTTAATGGATTTGTCTAAAAATCCTGTCTTTTGAATGCTCCCCGAGACCACTACTTTCATACTAATACACAGATTCATGCTCTAGCATCACCATACAATCACTGACACTCGGGTGCCGATGCTCAGTCATTGGTATTCAAGTATAGAGACTTGAGCACAGATACTCAGATCAACGTTGCTCGATCAACTATGCTTTGGCATCATTACTTATTACTGATACTGAATCACCATTACTCTAAGGACACTCCACCCTGGGATGGAAAGTCCATAACTTCAGATGCTTCTGTGCACTGCTGCTTGAGACTAGACTTTTAGTACATGTGTGCAGTTACTGTGTGCAGCTACTGTGTGCAGTTCTGGGCTCCTCAGTGCAGGAGGGACGTGGAGCTGCTAGAGACAGTCCAGCGCAGGGCCACAAAGATGATTAGGGGTCTGGAACATCTGCCCTATGAGCAAAGGCTGAGAGAGCTGGGCCTCTTCAGCCTGCAGAAGAGAAGACTGAGAGGGGACCTGATTAATGTATATAAATATCTCAAGACAGGGAGTGAGGAGGAGGGGGCTGGCCTCTTCTCAGTGGTGGCCAGTGATAGAACTAGGGGAAATGGCCAAAAATTGAGGCACCAAAAGTTCCACAGGAACTTGAGGAAGAATTTCTTAACAGTGAGGGTGACAGAGCCCTGGAACAGGCTGCCCAGAGAGGTGGTGGAGTCTCCTTCTCTGGAGATCTTCAAAACCCGCCTGGACATCACCCTGTGCCACATGCTCTAGGGGACCCTGCGTGTGCAGGGGGGTTGGACTAGATGACCTCTAGAGGTCCCTTCCAACCCTAGGCATTCTATGATTCTATGAACATGTACTATTCACAGTGTAGGAAATAAATGCCTTTTAAAGAGACATTCAGAGATAACAATGGTACTTCTTTAAAAATATTAATTATTTGAGTTTACATTTTCCTAAATGTTTCATTAGACTTGTTTCTTTCTTCCCTCACACTAGGAAAAGATCCCTCATCATACATCAATCCCTATATGTAAGCACAAGGAACCACTGATGCAGGCTACCTGGACTACTATTCACATATATATGTAAACCTTTAAGCTTCTTTATATATATGTATATATATATTTTTTTTTTTCAAATCTTTACAGTACCTGGTCTAATACTAGATGTAATTTTGTAAAAACTGACCAAAACTAGACTATTCTTACCTTTTCAACAGCTAGTTGTTTTGATGGCTTTTCTGCTTCTCGCTCTCTCTTTTTCTCTTCTTTCTTTTTTTCTTTTTCCTTCTGAAAAAAAGTATCAGTAGCATCAGCTAGTAATCAATAACAACGTTTCTGCAAATATATTTAATACTCTTAATTGTATGGAATATAAATGTAAACTCTCAGTCAGATACAAACTCTGAGTTGAACTTTCTGATAATTGCAAAAATTATTCTTTGTGCTCAAATAGTACTACTAAAAATACTGTAACTTTGAGACTTCAGCAAAAAAATACTCTTTCACTTTCTCATCTGCAATTCTGTTTATAAATAGAAGAAATACATACGATGTTGCTGACATATATGAGAATATACAATGTTGCTGTTTTTAGGCTAAGCAGATCTGAGGAGAAGAACATATCCATAATGGTCCAGAAAAGAAAGGAAAAAAGTTTGGGAATGTCTATCCATTTGCAAAAACTAACTGTAGTTTACAAACGCTTACTTCTTCCACAACACTTAACTGCTCTACATCACCTTCCAGAGAAGGCCTCCCAGGCAAATTTCACCTTTACCACTAACCCCTCACGTTCCCTGGTGTCTGCACAACATGAGCAAAGCCCTAGCAAGGAGCGAAGGGCACAGGATTGCGTGCCATGCCTGACTAGTACCAGAGACACGCTCAGGGCAGAATTACACCCACTGCATCATTCATCTCTCCAGAAATTAAAACAGAATCTGTGCTCAACGTCCGTTTCAGACACCTGGAAACAATGTTCAAAAGATACGAGCATGCAGATTTTGCTAATAATTCCTCCTGGAATCTGGAAAATGTCCAAAGAAAAGCACCAAGCTTTTTCAAGACACAGAATGGTTTCCTGGGAGAAACAGCTATATAAACTAGGATTTCAGCTCAGGTGCAAAAAGGCAGCTGCAATGTGGTATTATAGATTTAGCACCTGAAAAGGCACTGAGAGAGTAATGAGGGATTTCTTGCTATCTTCCAGTATAAGGAGTTATCAAACGAAGGTATTGCAAAATAAGCTTCAAATTAAGTTCACAACAGGAGGAGAGTGTTTTCTCCACGTGGTGTAATTAAGCTGTGGAACTTCTTGCCATGGCCTATTTAGATGCTTACGTGAGCTGAGGGGACAATCAGACAATGTCATGGAAGAAGAGCCACTACAAGTACCAAATTTACAGAAGCTGCCACATGTTAGGTTATATGACAAAAGGTTCATCTCCCCCAGGAGCTCCCTCACCAGCTCACCTGATCCCAGTCGCTGTAACCAAAGAGCTAATGAGGTGCCTCAGAGGGTTTTGAACTAGCCTCAAAGAGAGGGAAGGACAGTTCTTGTACAAAACCAAGAAGCACAAGCCAGTCTCTGGTACTCCACATACCAAATGTTCACAGAAGAGCCTGTACACAACCTCCTGCAAAGCATTGCTAACATTTACAAACTATTACTCCAGTAGCACAGTACATGAAACTGGTGTTTGGAGAAGGAATAAGAGAAGCTCCATCAGGTAACAGTGACTCCAAACAAAGTCAATATTTGCTAAATATTTTGACTGTGTTCTTCATTCCGACTGAAGCAAGTGGTGTTCAGCAAGGAACCATCTGTAAGAGAAGCGATGGGGCAGCAGCTCCCAAATGTTCTTTCAGGCAGCAGACTTGGCTTACTCTATTCAAAGCTTTTTAACAACTTCTTCTACAAATGCCTATTTTTAAGAAGTTTGCCAATGTCGAGATGGGCTATACAAGTGGCTGTGCAGCTCTAATAAAAAATGAAGAGCACTTCATAAGCCTACAAATTTCTGTCAATATGGATTCTTCTCAGACGTCACATAAACACTATTGCCCCTCTGTGCATCAGATGACATTCTGGTTAAAATAGTTCTTAACACTAGCACGAAAGGTGTCTCCCCCCAACTTCTTTTTAAAAAGAAACTTAGATATCATTCATTATTCACAACTGCATGTAATTTGGGGTTTCCGAACATGTTTACCAGAAGTACTAAGATTGACCACACAGTAGAAAAGTTACTGCTTGTAATCACTGCTCACTTCTGGTCCCTGCTGGAAATTATATCCAACATACACAAAAGGAGATATAAAATTCAGCCCAAAGAAATGAGAAATGAATGAGTTAGATTAGATTTGATATTATCACTCAAGTCCTGGTCCAAGTCAGAGGACAAACAACAAAGTAGAAAAGCCTACTAGGCACTGAAGAGCCATCGCAGGGAACTTCCCCACAGCCAGGACCTATAAGGTAAGGGGTTCTTTGCATAGCTCAGTTACGTAAGTGACACCTTGTCCTCGAAATACAGAATTGTATCTACATGGCTATGATGCCAGTCTACCAGACAAGCTACATGAGCAGGAGGAGCTGCGAGCCACCATATCTACCTAAGGGAAAGTGTCACGTGTCTGTCTTAGAAATCATTTTCTTGGACATCTAAGTAACTTTTTGCAAAACAACACTGAGGAAATAAAAAACTAAATGGAACTTATAAAAAGTAGAAAAAAAAAGTATAGATAAGGTACCCCAAGACTGGTACCCAAAAACTAAAAGGGAAGAAGTCTGAGAAAAAGCAATAAAAGTGACTTTTCTCAGGAACGGCCTTGACAGAGAGCCCCGTATGCACCGCACGTATATCCTGCAGAGTTGTATACACGTCCTCCAGGAAGCTCTCCCCTTTGGTGTGCAGGCATTACTCCACTCCAGGCCCTGCCAGAAACAGGGCTTCTAAACACAACTTCTGTGCATAAGAAGCCAGATAGTGGTAAAAGAGTTACTGACCTCAAGCCACCATGAGCACACGAGTGGGACCTGGCAAGTGCCAATGCAGCCACCGAGCCAACTCTGGGTGCCCATCAGTGCTTGTGGGAAGACAAGGAGCTCACGTGGTGTCTTTGTCATGAGGGGGTAGAAAGTGCGATAAGCAGGAACCTCATGATTCCACCAAGAGCAGCTTGCTTGGAGGCTAACACAGTCACTTTTGGTTCAAGTGGGAAAGTGATTTATCTCCTCTCACCCTCCCACAAAAGGTTAAGTGATTCACTGATGCAGAGCACAAGAAACCAGTCTTCTCAGTTCATTAAACTCCAGTCATTCTTCATCCATCCACAACACTTCAACAAGTGCTTTGGTAGAGAGAAATACATAGAACTAATGTGCGTCTGTCAACATTAGATCTTCAAGCACGCACCACAACTGAGAATGACACTATCTGTGGTTAATACAGTTTAGGTTTAGTATCCCAGAGATACTCTTAGCTTTCAAAATAAGAACACTTTGCTGAGCAGAAAAGCTTAGTTCACACAATATATGAGATTTAGTATTGAGCACTTGTACATATGCAAATGAAACTGAAAATGCAGAACAAAAATTCCCACAGCAAGGTGGAAAAACAATTCATCCTTAAAAGCCAGTACGCTATTTACACAATCAATTTAGTACTATGTAAAGGAAGATATTGGGTAACCGGCAATTTCATCCAAATCCCCTAACGGGAGGGAGGGTGATGGAAGGAGTTCAAATTACCAAGTTCAAATGTAAAAATACTTGCTGCTGTAAGCATGGCTCAGAGCACCAAGTCTAGGAAACTGGAAGACCTGCACAGCATCTAAAAGCCGAGTATTTGTGACGATCCCGTTTACACTGTCTGAGCAGCTCTCAGTAGTTTCTTTCAGAACCTAGAAATGAAACACATGGATGCTCCCAAAGGAGAATAATGCACAAGCAGCTCGCACTGGTGCTAGTACTTCTGTTACCCCAGGGAGGAAGCACGCTCGGGTTGCAAATAGTGCCAAAGTATTACGCATTCCCTACCTGAATGCTCATTAACAACAAAAACAAAGGTCTGGTCAAGTGGCTGGCTGTGCAGCAACTGAAACAAACTGCTAGGGAAAAACAATTTGTACTATGAACTAGCTCCTCTGCAACGGGAGAAATGCACTGTTCACATGGCATTGGTTTCTCTTCCAGTCTTAACAAAAGGTGACTGGGTGCTTCCCTGCCTGCATGGCAGCTGCAGGGCGGCAGCCCTTGCTATTCAATCCTACATTCAGGTTTTAAGTGAATTCTTTATGTATATCATTAGCAGAAATAAATTCTCACCTGCCTTTCAGAAAGTCAACAAAATCAAGACAACTTGATTTTATTTTCAATATTCTTACATATTGAAAAGTAACAATGCAATTGCTATACTTGCAACATAAAATTCAGTTGTACATAAGCACACACGAAATAATGCAAATATTTGATCACATAGCCTCACCCAAAATGTGTTGTGGTATGAGTTAGCCTGAAAATGCAAAGTTAAGGAAGAATTTCATTTCATAGCAGAAACTGAATTCTAGTCATTTATGTAGCTAAATTATCTTTAAACGGGAAAACTGTCAGTGGAAAGTTCACCAGAATTAGTATGTTTTACCTGCATTAAGCCATTTTGCTTGCAACAAGAAATAAAAAGGAGAAGACATGTTGCCCCATGCATCTCACAACAGAGTAGACCATTTTTATTCCTCTTAGCTAAAGCATTCCTTCACATAGTCAGAATTCACAGATAAACAGAAGAGTATTTAAATAGAGATGAATAATGTACTCACTCCATTTTTTCTAGCTTTGCTAAAGATACTAGTTTTGGGAAAAAACCAAAACAAACAAACCTGTAATTTATCTTAATATTCAATCTTCTGTTGCTTTCATATTTATTTGACAATAAACTGCAAAATCATTTTGTGTACAAGATTAGGACACACATTTCCATTACCCTCAATGAATGATCTCTCTTTTTCCTTCACTGTATACACCATCTCAAGTGCCTTCAGAGGCTGAAGCAACAACTGAAGTTCCCCTGCATAGGCAAAAGCTGTTTCAGACTTCTGGAGTCTAACACTGTACATCTGTATCCCACCTTCCAAGTATATGCAGAGAATGTACTTGGAATATACATACTCCTCTAGAGCACACTCTAAAGCATATACATACTACTCGAAACATAATAGATATACAGTGATTTCAACTGGGCTTCTTACATTCAAAAATCTGCATTTATATTTACAAGATCAATGTACTGTATGGACTATGCTAAACTAAGTTACCTCATATATAGAATATTTCCATGTAGCTACTCCATGCCCAAAATAAAAAAAACAAAACCAAAACACAGACACCGATGCTCTCTGCCAAGTCCATGTTAATGCAAACAGAGAGACTTACAAAGCCTGCACAAAGCCCAAATCAGACCTCAGAACTTCAACTGCAGGATGCTAGAATTAAACTCTCTTCAAATTGTTCTTGAAGCCTGTGAAGAAAACTTCCTGTTTTACCTTACGATTCCTTTCTGGACAGGAACATGGCAAAAGAATTACATAGCAAAGCTTCCAAATTTGAATGAATCAAAAGAGAGTCAAGAAGAGACAGGTGAGTAATTAGAAGCATCTGCTACCACAACCTGACACGTGCAAGAGGTTAAATTCACCAGGGCTGTAGCCTAGTCCATGTGACTAATGGGGATTGTAATTATTATTTAAATATAGCTGAACTAAAATAATTTCTAACATCTGGCTGCATTTTTGGCATCTAGAAGAAAAAGAACATGATTTGTGTTTACATTGTAATTTATTTTGCATACCGTATGCAGTCTCAAATTAGAGAGTTCAAAAACAACCCCTAACACCAAGAACTCATGTTTAAAAGATGCATTTCAATTACCATTAGGGAGTCTGACATTTACTGAAAGCTTCATATGAATGATGCCTTACCTCATTTGTAATTAATTTTTCACAGGCCCTTTAAACACTAAATGCACCTTCAGTGTGCGTATATATATATATATATATACACACACACATATATCTATACATACACAGAATATATATTTGTCTCTCTCTCTCTATAAAGGCATGCACACCTTTGCCAACTAGAAAAGACACTAAACCAGTATGAGTTAACAAGTGTGTCACCAACTTAATTCTATCTTTATATCCAGAGAGATCAAAATGCCTGGCTGGAATAGTCCTGACCATTTAAATACTGAAACAAGCAAGACACATAGAAATATACTGACAACAACACCTGCGAGGACAGGACAAAATCACTCATGCCACCCAGGTGGGAATGAACCAAAGGTGTTCTGGCCTGGTACTCTGACACTGCATCTGCGCAGAGTCAGAACTTCCACAAAAAGACATTAACATATGGCAGCCATACCGGTGGGGAGTTACCCCACTGAATCAGTGCTCTTCATTTCTGTACCTGGAGGTGTGGGGGAACAGAAGCATTCTGAACGCCTCAGGTTCTACTAAGGATAAGTTCAGGTAACCTGACGGGAGTTACACAAGCTAACGCTGTACCTCTGCTTTGCTCTTCTCGGCAGCAGCTTGCAGAGAGGGAGAGGATGTCAAAGGCTGAGCAGCATCAGAAGAAGAAATCTGCATAAAGGAGGATAGAAATGAGGAGAATAAGCAAGAATAAGTGGAAAAGGAGCAGAAAAGGCAGCTATGAAACATGATTTTCATTCTCTCTCTAGAATTCAGATTAAAAATTCGCACTAGATAGGAAAAAAAAGGACAAAGAATTTTCTCTTTTTTCTTTTTAAACCAGTGTTATTTCTAAACGAAAACTCTTTTGTAACAATGAGTGATTTATAATGAAATTCACTAGAATAGAAAATAAGAAAAAGAACCTGGATAAGATCATATCACAGGCATAAGACAAATAATTAGGTTTCATCCGCTGTTCCGTTTTATCCAGTGTGACTACTGAAATATTAATGTCCTGAAGCACGAAGGCACCTTGTCCCCAGAGGCAGGGGAGAGGAGAGAATGCCTTTGTTCTTGTTCACTGTAACAAAATACTTGCATTAAGAGCAAAGCAAAACACCACTGAAAGTTACACCTTAATTAAAGCTCTAACCAGTTGCTCTCTGCAAGCACACCAAATGAGCAGGAAGCCTGGGCTAATATAAAGCAGTGCCCTAGCACTGGCCCTAGGTCGCCCCTGTTCTACTGGAAATGCCACCTAGCCCTGTATTGCCTCTCTCGCAGGAACCAGCGTGCAAGGCTGCGGGCAGCGCTACCTCCTGCCAGGGTCACCCACAAGGTGCAAGACACACGTGCGAGAGAGGCAGGTTGCTCAAGAAAACCAGATTTCTCTAAATGCGTTTTCACTCACCTTCTTATCCTATTTCCCGTGTAGTTGATCACCTTAATGGAAACATTATCTTTCTTTGGTCTTTACTACAAAAATACAACTGAATTACATTTACCAAACACACAGTACATCTTCAAAGCTATAACACTGACATTTTTACATTGTCTGGCATCATTTCTACTATTTACAAAGAAAATTTTTTTAAAAATGAAGCTATTACAGAGCAGGTCATTACGCTGGATCAAAATATCCAATTCAGATGACACATCTTTACTCAATTCTAAAAAAAACCAAAAAAAAAAACCCCAAAAAAAGCAGCTTGCTTTAAAAGGAAACAAAACTACAGGAAAAACTCTACCTCATGTCTAAACGAAACATATTTCTTACAGATAAATCCTACTGGTAGGATTTATATATATATAATATGGAATATATATACATTTTCAGTATATTCTATATATTCAGTATATTCACAAACTCAGAAACCATGCTTTGCCTGGAAGATGGTGCAGAGTTTCAGAAAAGGGTTGAGTTTCAAGCCAGATTTAACCTGTGAATATGAAATGCAGAATCCTCTATTTTAAACTTACTGTTTTCAAATTCTTAATTATTAGTTATTAGAAAAGTTACTGATACATCTGCTGCAAAGAAACGCAGTTCCTTATAGTGGAGGATTCTGTCGCTATAGGAACAGAACAATCCTTACGCTCACTGCACCACACTGCAAGCAAAGATGTCAGAAAAACGGGTAACTAGAGATAGTAACATATTATTAGAGCTCATAGTTTAATAAGATTTGGATAATGAAAAAAATCCTTTGCAAAGTGTGATAACTAAGCAATTTAAATATACTTTCAGTTTTATAAAGATAAGTAGATTTTTGTGCTTTAATCCTTTCTTGAGATTTCAAGGAACTGAAGGTCGATAGCTCTCACAGGTAAGCAATGGACAACAGCTACTGAGCACACAGAAAGATGAGCGTAATTTCACAGGGGGCACGTAGGGGCTCAGCACTGTAAGGGTTTGTATCACATCTCCATAACGGTCCTTCTCTATCTACATGTTATCTATGCAAGTCAAGGGATCATCCAAGCTAAATTAAGGAAACTTTATGAAAGATTAATCACTATAATTTTGCTAACTGAGGACTGGAGAAAGGTATACAATCTATCAGCAGTGAAATAGAGTGGAAAGCAGTTGCAGTTTAGCCTGATGTGGGACGAGATGGGCGAGAGTGCAGAAGTGTCCAAAGGCAACGTTTAAGTGACACAACAGCACCGCGTTCTCTGCGGCGGAACAACCACCATGCTTCACATACCCCAGTACACAGCCCCAGTACACAGCTAAGCTAGTGCACTAAACTATTTTGGACATCTCTTTAGTTGGCTCTAACTGCATAGTTCCAACTTCACAAAAGGATTTCACCCCTCTATCACCTTCCCTGTCCTCAAGGTGTAATTCTGGTGCTGTGCTGGTGAAGCACTGGAACCGGCTGCCTAGGGAGAGAAGTGCTGGAGTCCCCATCCCTTGCAGTGCTTAAGACACGTGTAGATGAGGCACTTGGGGACATGGCTTAGCAGCCACGGTCATGAAGGGTTTACAGTTGGACTCCATCTTGAAGGCCTTTCCCAACCATAATGGTTCTGTGATACAGTGCTAGATGCTACCAAGCTACTGCTTGCCTCTTCTACCCTATCCTATTTACTACATCTTAAGTTGTCCATGTGGCAAACTTTACTGTAGTGGATGGCTGTAATTTCCTTCAAGACAAAATTCTGCAGAAAATACATCATCACAGCCAAACTCTAAATTTGCACCACATTTTATGCAGCTGCTTAATGTCATGGCTCTTAAGTTGTACAAAAGATCTTCAGAACACAGAGAAAGTGCAGATATTTACTCCTTCATCACAGTGAACTTGCAATTATACATAACTCTTCTTCCACATACATAAAACACATCTATGAAAAAACATTGTGTTGTTTACCATTCTCTAAAGAGGATCACTATGCAATAATATATTTATATTATAGGTAGTGGAATAGACTGTGTGTCAGATCATCGATTTTTGT
Source organism: Eudromia elegans (assembly GCA_003342815.1). Lineage (NCBI taxonomy): Eukaryota > Metazoa > Chordata > Aves > Tinamiformes > Tinamidae > Eudromia > Eudromia elegans. Next base: position 1,450,499 of record PTEX01000089.1, on the reverse strand, counting down.
GACTGGATACATCCAAAATATGCTTCATTCAGTTCATTCAGCATCCAACCCGTATAGGGCAATTTTCATGTGCATTCTGAAGAATTGTGGTGTGTCTTCTATATACTTGCTTTTACTCAAAGCTACAAAGATCATTTATAATAACTAGACCAGTCTTGATGCACTTTCAACAACATGATCTTGCTACCACTCTTCCTTGGTACTCACGGCATAAGGATGTTTGCAGTAGATATAAACACAAGTACAAGCAAACTTACTTTTACTCTGATTTTACTATCAAAGGAGAAGCGCTGTGTTTTTAAGAAGGGTTAAAACACACACCAGTTTCAAGTTGGTTTTCCCAAGTCTCTGTCTCTGAAACTTTAATAAACTTCTACTTTAACATCATGTAGACATAGTCAAATGGAATGATTCAGATGTGGTACCAAAAAGCCCCTTCATCAAGTGCAATCCTCTATCTCAAAGGATCACTTCATCAACTATTCCCCAACAGTGCATTTTAGACCTTTCATTCCATCTTTCTGGAAGCTTCACAGTTCTCATGCCTCTCCTCTCAGCTCATTGCCAAAACATGCAACCCTCTCTTGGAAGCTTCCCTTCTCTGATCAGTACTTCTGAGAAATCCCTGACAGCTCCCAAAGCCTGCAAATAGCAGCAACTTCATTAAATGCTTCTCTTGTCCACCATGTGTATAAGAAAGTGAGCTTCATTAACCGATTTTTTTTTTTCTACCTTATCAGTCATATAACCATGCTGACAAAAACTTGGAACTCAATACAGAAACACCTATCAGGATGAATCTTCTGTTCAGAAACGATTTTCATAAACACAAACAGCCCGGAAAGTTTTTGCAGATGCAGAGCACCATATCTGGAGCAAACTTTTGCCTTCTTTCCAGAGTGAACAGGTAACTTGTGCTGAAGGGAAATCAAGCCTCCCTTGAGCATAATTCAACCTTGTTTGGTATAATGACAGTCTTGAAACAGTCTAGTTGTTAAAAAAGATGAAAATAATCAGAGAACATCTCTTGATCTCTTTTCATAGCATAGAAACAGTATTTTTTTTAAGTTGGGTCTTTTCAGCCGCCGTAAAAGCTGAGCACCAAGCCAAGAGCTCTGACCTTTCATTAAGCCTTCCCTTCAACAGGAGGAAATTCCACTCCCTATTATCACTGCAGACATTTTTCCCCATACAGGCGACAAACCTATCAAAGGAGAGGATGAAATCAGATAGAAATAGTAAATTAAGATGCAGAACTGGTAATTAGTTAACTTCTTTGGCTGAAAATCTCGAAAATGAAGTGGGTTGAAAAATCAAAGGAAAGAAACAAGGCCTAAAAGTGAACTTGCCAACTCGGTGCTTCCTGCGATGAACGCGGACGCGCGCAACACGGGAACCTGCTGCCTTTTCCCTGGGACAAGTCTGCCCTCTAGCTCTTGTTTAAAGTATTCCTGAACACGGCCCTGAGACGAGACTCATCTGAGATTTCATCATCCATTTGCAGTTCCTTTCGAGTATTTAAGAAATGACAACTAGCCTAAAACGCACTATTTTCTTTAGCCTTGCTACCACAGGTTATATTAAATAAACTGCATTATATTTAATTTCCAGTTTGTTAAACTTCTCTGACCTGGTAGTGGTCTTAGAAGGTCTACCGCAAACAGTTTCCCTGATACAGATCTCATGGGAACTAGGCAAATCTCATGAGAATTAGGGAAAGGAATAGAGCCCAAAAGCCAAGGAGAGCTCTACCTGTCCACACATTTGCACAAATACACAGGTGGGATAAAAAACATGGGCTGGAAATGTTACCAACTCAATGCTTTCTTTTTGTGCTCTGCACCCCTGACTTCAGTTATGGCTTTCCAAGTAGTGGAGAGAGTCACGATGAAGAACACCAGGGTATCAGAAAGCTGCCAGTATACCCTAAGCAAAAAAATGGGAGAAAAGGGCAAAAGGAGAGTCACTGCAGTTCGGCTGGAGTCTGAGGGGAAGGACGCAGTGAGTAAAAAGCCTAAACAGATTAGGAAGAAAGAAAACAGCCCCCTCTCTGCCCCACTCCAAACCGGAGGGAATATGTTTAGGCCGACCAACCCTAGGCCCTGGTGAGCTTTTCCATCTGTGGAGCTGCTTTTTTAATATGCAGGTTTAAAACTATGCAAGCCCTGCCTGCGGTAGTGAGGACTTTCAAAACAAGACTAAAGCAGTTCTCCTAAAAAAAAAATTAAGAAAATATACATCAAGTTAAGATTTATTTTTCATTCTTTTGGCATCTCTAGTAAGGTTCCAGTTTGCTCCAGGAAAAGCACTATTTTGTTAAGTCTGTCAAGGCATTCTTTTCAGCATGCAAGTTTGGATTCCAATGTAGAAGTCTTGAGATAATCGCGGGTTGTGCTTTTTTAACAGAGCTCCAGGAGATAATGACCTAGGGAAATATAACGAGCTATAAGCATAGAGAGGTTTTAAGAGGCTACTTTGCCTGCTTTACCCTCCAGGTCTGGAATTCTTAGGTGTATTAAAAATATATACATATATATATATATGTATAAAAAAGATTTGCCTCTGCTTGAAAGTGGAAAGCAGGTGCAAACCTGAAGCAGCATTTCCAAACAGTTACTTCCAAACAGCACCATCCTGAAGAAGAGTTTAACCTAAGAAACTACTTCACAACAACCATCAATGTGATGGTTGGCTGATATATGAGCTACTAAATTACAGAAACTTAACTGCTGTAGAGTGCTTTTAGGAATGAATAGGTGCTACAGTAAATCCCACAGTAAATTGCTCACATTACCTTATCTTGGATGCATCAGGTTTATAAAAAGCCCTAATCCTTTAGCTGCTGTGTGGAGCTCGTTTTAATGGATCCTGCATTACACTCTGCATTCTATGCTGCTCACTTTCATTCCTAAAAACTGCGAAGGGACTTGGCCTAAAATTAAGTCTAGGAGAAGGACAGTATTACATTAAAAGAACTATAAATCATTTTTTCTACAACTACTGCTGCTTCCAAGACGAATATTCAAATAAGAAAAGACCATTCCGACAGTTAACATTGGTATCACTGTAGTATTCACTCATGGTAACACACATATATTCCCAAATACTATACAGTCAACTTCAACTATTTCTTACTCGTACTGCTTCTCAACCACAGTGAACTCAAAGGACAGTGAACTGTGCTCTGAAAAAGAAAGCATTGATCTTCTACATCAGTGTGAGTCCTTATGTGGAGAAACAAATGAAAACAGGCAGTGGCTTGAGAAGTTATCCTGCTGAGTCCATCACAGGACACGCTCCTTCCATGAAGCGCACCTCCTGTAGGGAGGATACGCTTCCCCACACGTGACAAACACAGGTGGAGCCATGAAGCCAGGACCCTACAACTGTACCCAGCATTTGCGGCTCCTAACGTAAGAGTTTTGGGGAGAGTGACGTGCGTCTCGTTACTGAGAAGTTTCCGTTCTTTGGGTTGACTAAAACACAGCAGCTTATGTGAGCACAAAGCAATTCTGCCTTCAAGGCCTTTCTTCTTGAGGACTGTGTGTCTCTGAACTACACCTTAACTTTGAAAGGGACTTTCCTGTTTACACAACTTCATTTAAATTGGGCAACTTGTGACTTAGAAGAAATTATTACCTTGTTCCGCACTTGTTGGCCACACCTGGTATCTGACGCACAGAGAGCTCCAAAGGGGCAGAGACCTTACTGAAAGGGAGCCTCCAAATCCCAATACAGCAGAACAAACACACAGAATCCACGCTGTGTTACAGTGTCAAATTCAGCCAGTCTGTCTGAAAACACTTCCCTGCAGTGCCATGAAATCCAGTTTGCCTCACCAGCTACGTTAATTTATGCATGATCTTTTCCTTCGCATTGGTCTGAATAAAAAGTGGTCAAATACTGCTACTTCAATGGCAACTGAAGGGGAAAAAAACAAACTCAAAAGGGGAAAAAAGTTGATATTCTAGTTTATTGAAAATACCTGGAAGTATTATTTCAATCAGCATTTTCATACATTTTTCCAAAATTTGCAACTGTTTAATTACAAAGCAACCTGCATATACGTAACAGTTCAGGAGATGTAACTGTTAGAAAAATGTTTTTGTTCCTACTAATATCTAAAAATAAATTCAAAAACATAAAGGCATTTATAAAAATACTTCCACATTAATTTATCCCTTGAATTGTCAGGTTGATTTCAGATTTATTTTCCCTGTGGGTATATACAGCGAATGCATCGTTTTCCAGGGTTTTCCCCCCAGACTTCATTGGCTTTTTCCCAAGGTACACTGCTTATTCTGGTGTGAATCCTGCTTTTTGCTTGTCACAAAGCCAACAGAAGACCAAACAAGATCACCCTGATAACGTCCCGTCAGGCAATTTCTAACCTGACATAGAGACCCAGAGAGCTCTATTTTGGCTAGCAGGGGCTGTCACTCACGCTGTGTTCCAGGGTACTGCTCCCAAGGGGAAGGCCTGCGTTCATGGTTAAGAATTCAGCCTCATTTCAGGACCCTTCCCAGTACAAGGAAAGGTTCTAAAGTGCTCATTTCCCAGGTCTCACTACAGACAGGTCACAAACCTGCACTAAGTCTGGGCAGGAGAACAAGAGAAAGGAGAGAGGGGCAGTACTTGCCATGAAATAGTCCCAGGAGTTACTGATTACCAGTTTATAACAGCCGAATACATTATGCCATGTACTTAGGCTAGAGAAGCACTACAGAACCAGCGCTTTCCCAAAAGGAATGGCTTAGAAAAGCTTGAAGTGTATGCATTTCCACAGTGAAGGTAATTATTTCTCAAGTCATGCCTCTTTCAGATTATGCTAATTTTTTTCTAATGTATATTTGATTCCTATTTAAATGTGTTATCCTATTTAGAATACAACTGGTAACTGAAAATACCTTTGTTTGTTGCCCAAAGCTTTATTCTGCATCACTTTTCAGTGAGCCATGAAGAAATCATTAAAATTTTCCTATTTGCCTATTTTTAGTCTGTTATGTTTGGTCACACTGCAGGTCTTTGCCCTAGTTAATTTTATCATCATAGGGTGTCTCTAAAATTTCAAGCTTCCCATTGACAACGGTGCGGTCAGAGAACATACACTCACACCATGAACACTTCATAACAAAAGACAGAAGACACAACCATTCTGAGCACCAGGGGATCAAAAACTGAACCCTAACCTTAGATTCCAGGGCTCCAATTGACAGAATACACTAAAGTTGCATTGTTGGACAAATTTGAAGAACTATAACGGATAAAACTATCAAACTATAACTGATAAAACTATCATGCTATGAGCTGCTGGGATGCTGCCAAAACTTTGAACCGAGCAACACAAGACTATGACCTCCTAAGAGGGATTACACTACCCTAGTAAGTCTGGCCACGGGTGCATTTGGGATTTTGTTATATGTCATTTCCCCCAACAGATTTGACGACCTCAAACCTGACGGGAAACAGGTGAAGGTGCAAGTACATGACTCGTCTGATGTTGAAATTATTTCATAAGAGGTCATATTTGGTTCCAGTCTCTTTAGGTAGCTCACATGCCTCACGTCAATCGCTGGCAGAAAGGCCCACATTGAAGAAATAAAAGGTTGTTAGTCAGTGAGCAGCAGTAACACGTTGTTCCTCAGAATTTTGGAGCTCTTGGCCCCATCAGAGGTGAGTAATTTGTATTAGTTCACAATTGGGTACACAAAATCTGATTAGCATTTGAAATATTTTAAATCAGCAGTGTATTCTATTACATTAAACATTCCGGTTCTCTATTTAGAATAAGCTGAAAGGTATCACAGGATCAAAGAGGCATAATTTTCAACCAACTTCTAGTTCAAAATCAAAGAGGATAGTTAACATCAACAAGTGTCGCTAACCTCAGCTCACACCACAACTCGTACTTCTGCTCTGGAGTGAGCAACCTCCCCTCTACTTCAGGTAGACCTACTGAACTGCACTTCTCAGGCTTCCAGCTTGGCTTTATCCTAAAATGACAGGACAGGTCAAAGAGCCATTTCCACTGCTGCCAAAGGACACATTAATTCTCTCTCCTTCCTCCCAAGTTGGTGTTCATCTCCCTGCCAAAGTTCACTGCCTACTCAGACGGGGTGATGCAGCTACACGGCAGGCTGTTTTTCAACACTGCAGGTATAGAACAGTAAATGCTTAAACATAAACAAACACATAAAAATTATACGAGCTCCATCACCAATGCCAAAGACAGCCTTATCAGAAAAATTCAAGTAGTCATAAACTTCAGTAAAGATGAGTATTCCTGAAACTGCTTTCCCAAAAAAGCATTTTTCCTTTTACCGTGATAAACATATACAGCTCCCTGATTATAAAACTGCCTTACTGCCCACATTTTCTACTACAGTAAGCAATACGCATTAATGTAAGTGCCATTCTAGAAGCCAACACAGCAACAAGATCCTCACAAGACAGTCCCACGATACCTTAAGTTTTCTCAAAATAAGTTTCTTAAGAGAGTAAAGGAAAAGTCACAAAAAATAGCTATTTGATTCTTGTATCACAGAAAAAGATACTCAGAAAGACGTTGTAATTACGATGTTACGAAAAATATAACATCACTGAGAGAGCAAAACCCTGCAATATAAAAGGCTTGAAGCAAGCTATTTGTTCGATGCTTTGATCTTATAAAGCTAACACACAACGTTCACTGACCTTGCATAATCTGGAAACAGATTTCAGAAGATACCAAACAGCTTCTAGCTGTGTGCCCAAAAGTTGTCTATTGATAAAGTTAATTTTAATATGTCTGAATACAGTACTTCTGTTACAAAATTATATCCAAACGTTCTCCTCATTTCTATCATATAGCTCGCAAATAAGAATTATTAGTAGAATTTTTTACTTACGTTGAAGGTATTAATTGCATTTTTATCATAATACTTCTTCTTTTCATATTTATCCCTGATGAAAAATTCAACAGCTCTGGAAAAAACTAGTTTAAGGAAAAAAAGCATTTAGTTAAACGGCAACATTAATCTGAATGACTTGTCCGCTTTTTAACTTAAAGAATTGCATCAGATGCTCATTCCATTTCATTCTGTGATTTTAAAGCGACGGAAGAAAAAACTCTCTCTGTACAAAACATCTGCTTTTGTATTGTCCAAAAAGGATTTCTGTTTATTACAGGAAAAAAACAGTATTCACAGTTGAATCTGTTAAAGAAACAGGATGAGAAACAAGTAGTACAAGTATTTCAGTATTCCACAGGATATTTTAATTTAATATTTATAAGCAGCAGTGCTGCAGTGCTATAAATACTTGCAAAGGTACTCACATGTATCACATACTTACAGTAAATAATTAAAATACAGTCTGCCATGATATCCTGAGAAGATTACAGTCTTTTCAGGAAAAAGTGGTATTTATGTAGCTGTTTTCTGATTTGCAACACTTATGCCATGCATCAAAAGCTGTTCATAAATTGTTTCCCAAGATAAACAAAAAATGCTCATGAATGACTGATTACAATAAACATCTCTGTAGGAAGGAAATAAAACCAAAGCAATGAAAAGATTCTGAAAGAAAAGTGGAAATTTAGCAAAAACACTGACACAGCAGATGAGACCTGATGAGTCACTAGCTCAAGCACAAAAAGGACATTGGCTGTGTTTTCTTCAACTCTTATCTCAGCTTGTTTTTTAAGTACCTAAGGCAGATTCTCCTAAGCAATCTGAATGCTTAAACCATATATAATGCTGTTTTTCTAGTATCTGTAAAATAAATTTTTAAAACTAATTTGTTCTGCAATAAGATTATCTATCCAAAAAGCAAAATTGCAACTGTGGAAGCTCAGACTCTTTGTATCTCTAATTCTCATATCATTTTTCTCAAATAAGGGAAGGCTACCTTATTTTCACATTGCAGTCTTAAGATTAACACTGAGCTCAGTGGACTCTCAGTTCTTTCACTTCGCACATCAAATTATATCCTCAGCAATCATGTTTGGCTTTAAATCAGTTTATGCAACTGTCACATGAGATATGACCTATCTTACTTACACAACTCATCCATTTTGAGCTTAGAAAATATAAATAAAAAAACAGAAGGAATGAACGACAGGCATAACTTCCCTATGTGGGAAAACAATCACTGCAACCACTCACGTTGCAATGGATTAATTTCTCAGTAGCTCAAGTACCACAAGCAGGACCCAAGAACCTCCAAGCAAGGCCCAAGAATACAAGTGCTTCCTAGCTGGGCTTATGTAGAGCTGAAGCCTCTCTGCAAAAAACACAGCTACGCTGGAATCTGGAATACTCTCTTGAACCTATGTATTCCAGAAGCAGAGGTTAAAGGAAAGAAGTAAAATAATAGTGAGAATGGGAAAGCACAGATCAGAAAGCTAATGCTGACACACAAGCTCACCAAGATAATCCTCGAAGTTAGCTTTTAGGCCAGAACACGCTGCCAAGTGCAATGAAGAATGAGAAACGCTAGACAGGGCACACTCTTGTGACGAAGAAGCTGAAACGAGGTAGGAAACCTTAAGAAGGTTGCTGGCAGGTCCCACACAGGATCCTCTGTCTCTGTTCTACTACCTAAAATGCAGGAATGTCATTATCATAATACTACAGGAAGTTAAACATTAATACAGGACAGTATACACAACTATGATCACTACATAGCTATATGTTTTCATAGCTTATCCAAAAGGATATGCAGAATATTGACAGCATTCACTATCAGAATAGCTTACCGACACAGTGATTTTATATCAATACAAATGAAGGTCAAGCAAAAAGGACAAGGCAAAACAGCCTGTATCACAGCAGTGTGTCACCCATACTGCTAGCTAAGCAGCTGCCAAAGTTGAGGGAGAACTGAAAATTAAAGCAGAAGATGCTGGCATCGTGTCATCTGGCACTATCTTTAACAAGAGAACACATTAAACACACCGAATATATCAAGCTAGCATTTAGAAATAAAGAACTGTCCAAGAGCCTGTATAATTATCTCAAGGTATAGTATCCAAACCAGGATTATTCTGGAAGTTTAAAATAAGCCTGAAACAGAAGTGTTGATTATCTCAGTTCTTCGTAAGATCTACTGAGCAAGATTGCTTATGAGACTTTTGGTCTTACCTGACAAGAAAAGCTTCAAGTAAAGCCTTGCTGCTTCTCCAGTAGCAGTAACAGTAAATGCAAGTTAACTGCAGCAAGTACAAAATATACAACTTAAAGACCAACTTCCAAATGTGCCTAAAATAAAGCTATATATTATAGCCTAAGCATAGCACTGTCCAGCTCCAGTTATTCTTGTTCTTATGTCTATCTTTTTTTGAATTCAAAACTAGCAGAACAACAAAAAAAAACAATTGTTCTGCTCAAATGCCTCTCAAAACGAATAGTCTGGCATTTCTAAAGATCTTCTACACGAAACACATCAAGCACATTGTTCAATAAACAGTTGAGCCAGGATCACTTCTGGATGTGGAAGGAGAAAATTCAGATCCAGTTATAACTAAGTCAGTTTATCAGCCCCCATAGGCTCTATGACCATTAGAACCAAGAAAAGGTTCAGCTCTCTCAACTGCCAGAGTCTAAACACGTACCTGCAGTTAAGAGTCCAGCAGAATTACACAAACCAAAAGCCACCAGCAGAGTACTGTCACTGCAGCAGGGGCTAAATTAATGTCATTATGTAGTACGCACAAAAGAGGTAATTCCTGAGGAAAGCCCTTTATGAGCGCAGGACAGTTTTTCCTGCAGCCCTCCCCTTCCAGGTACGAGGTAATGATTGCACAAACTCCAGCACAAATGTCAGCCACCAGACATCTTTCCATGCTAATCATCTGTGCTCACACAGTTCGTAGAGCACATACACCTAACACCCAGGAACTATTGAACGCATAAAATCAAGAGGTGGAAATCCCTACTTCACTTCAGTTAGGTCCAAATGCCAATTTTATTTTAACATTCAACTCATTATTTCCCGTTCAAATGCTTCTAACTCAATCCAGCAGTTATTCAAGATAAAGACAGAATATTCAAGGGCATCGCTCCAAATTCCTACGCATATGGAATTTATGAAGTCACCTCTTTTGATAGTAAAAATGAATGAGGTTTGCAAAAATCTCATTATGAAGTATATTTGTTATAGTTGAAGTCATTTATAACTTTTCTGAACCATTTCCAACTTCTACTGTTATTTCCCAGGACTTACATAACTGTATCAATGAAACGATTAATAATATGATTTGTCAAATACAGCATTTTCTTGAAACAGTCATAACATCTAAATTACATCAAAGTGATTTAAATGTGAGAACTACACCAAAAAAGGATACTGATCTGTTTGAGGTCTTCGAAAGTTCTCCGGTAGATTAGCTTCATAGAGCAATCTGGCCTTGGTATTTCCCATTTCCTGCATGCACTAAGGAAAAGCAGGAAAAAAGAAAGCAGTTAGTTCACGACCATCAGTACTTTAAATCCTGAGAGAGTCAGGATGCCAGAAACGTGCTTAAACGACCGTGCAGGCATTAAAGAACTTTGAGGTCCTGGAACTAGTGTATTTAAGAGCTGCTACTTCTCAAACTAATTCTACATATTAGCACAGCTACAACTGATGATTTCTGCCTAAAGTTTCATACTAACATATCATACCTTAAGTTCTATGAGTTCAAGTAGGGTACCTAGATTACTAAAAAGATATAAATAATGTTAGGTAACTGTGAGTAGACTGAGGCTGCCTACAATCTGCTCATTCTCAAAGTGAGGCAAAGGGAAAAATCTGGCGCTGTCAGGGGCAAGATAAATGAAAATACCAGTTACTTTTAAATACACCTCCATGAAAAGAATCTTTCTTTGAAAATATCCCTGCACACGCTGGAAAACTGCATGCAAAGTGACCCTCCCGGCCAGCTGAAGGTGCCTTCAGTCACTGGAGGGCCACGTTACATCCGCATGCTCCAGAGTGCTTCCGACAGCGGCTCAGCTCCAAGGGGAAGTGCTGCATGGGGCGCCCTGCCAGAAGCTTCTGCTCCAACCTTGGCAGGGACACAACAAACCTTCAGGTTCACACAAGCTTGTTAGGCGAGATGTTGGGTGGAGGTGGCACAGCTCCAAGATCTCTTGGTAGGGAGAGTTGTGCAGACTGAAAGAGGAGCAGGGTCAAAGAAAGGTCTTTTGAGTATCAGGGGTTATGGAGAATACACTACATCTCAGAAGCACAAGAGCAAGAGAAATGCAAAAAACTGGTCTCTCATTCCAGCCTCTCACATCTGCTCACGAATTGCATCTCAGCACTGACCCATATCCAGAGCTTCAATCATTTCAAAGAGTAGAAAAGACCAGGTTCCTACTTGCTTTCTGTACTGGTGACCAATTCTGCTGCTTCCAATTCTCAAAATAGGAGAAGGAAAAACCCTGCACATGTTCCTGACCACCTGAAGCTCAAACATATCAATGCCAAAGAACTGCTCCACTCCTGAGCAGCAGTCTAAACAGCATCCCTAAATTATAAAGAAGAGGCCATGTACATCATCCTTCCTCTGGGACAAAGATGATATGTCCTCCGTCAAGGTCCATTCTAACAAGTCCAAGACAGGAGCCCTATTCATTATTCCAACTGAGAAATGTGGCACAGCTGCTATGTGAAATCACAGTCAGGATCTAGAGGAACATAAAGCACAAAGAGAGCTCTAAGCTGCCATACAGCTTAGGACGACTCCTCTGACCAAGGGCAACTTCTGACTATAAGACAACTTCTGGGTATTACAGAAACCAAGTGAAGATAACCTCATGCACTGTTGATGCTGAAAACAACAGCAGAAAGGACCAGTATCAGAGCAAAGAGCTTTCATCGTGTTCAGGATCTGACTTCAAGGAGAAACAAGGCCCCAGCGCGTCCAAAATCCCAGAATGACTGATGCCAAAGGGAAACAGCCGAAAGCAAGGAGCAGGCTTCAGACTGGAACCTCCATGGAAGAGTCAGCAGCTGATACATAAAGGAAAGTGTGAAAAAAACACACCAGGCAGACGGGTGTATTCTTCCTTACTTTCCCCTACTAGACACATCCATTGTAAAATATTTAAGTTGGGGTATTCTAATAAATACAGGTCCTTTCACAGGATTCCCAGCATTTAGTAGTTAAATATTAAAGAGCTGCAGCTCACACAAGCATCCAGTGAACAGGAGGAACTTGGATCAGGATCAGCTCCTGCTCCGCTCGACTGAGAGCGAGCAAACCAATTCTTCAAGTAGCGATGGGTTAATTCAAATCTCCATCTCTATGTGGCAACTGTCACATTCATCAGAAAGTTATTCTGTTGTATCAGAGCTCTTAACACTGGAATCAGCCCCAGGCTTCCCACATAAAGACTGCATTGTCACCAGTTTGTTCTGCCACTTCAGTCTCTTGAAGCTGGAAACTTTTCCCTATACATCTGGCAAGAACAAACACCTCTCTGTCCTTGGAATTTAAATACATTCTCTTATACTGAAAAGAGCTACACGTTTTAAATAGTCTTCAGAGGCCAAAAAGCAGCAGGAAGAGGTATGCAACCCTGTGGTGCACGCTGTAACGTCAGCTCTGGCTGTGCCCTTGGATGAGTCCAGAGCAGACCTGTCCTGAATTCTAGCAGGGATTATACACAGGGCCGAGCAGGAGGCCTCTTAGCTGCGTCCTACAGAACGGCTTGCAGAGCTGCCTCGTGCACAGCTCGACAGGCAGAACAATCTCCTAGCTGATACCACCAGGCTTCAGAAGCTCGGGCTTCAGCAGCTTTTGACAAGTTTTACAGACTCTCACATAGAGAACTATTAAACATATTTCAGATCAGAAGGCTTCCAGTCTGCCTGCAACTAATTCTGACGGAAGCAAGACAGTGAGATTACCACAGCAGGTAGCAAAGTCGCATCTCTGTACTGCTCCGGGAAGTGCTGGCACCCACAGAGAGATTCTTAGACCATACTGAAGTCTGAAAGCCAAGCATTTACAGTCTCCTAGATCTGTTGTCTTACCAGAGCCCAACACACCACATCACACGTTTCTTGATGAATATTACACGTGCTTTTGATATCGTGCCACTGCCTACGTGCCAAGGCACCCATGACCAAATACTGCTCACTTTAATCTGCCGTGGGAAGTACAAGCCAGATGTTTCGGCACTTCGTTTTCACTGTATCAGACATCAAATTAACTGCTCTTAAATACCACATATTTCCTGTAGTAAGGTGCACTGGGCTGCTCAATTCCAGTAGGAGTTACCTTCTGAAACTTCTTGGTCCCTCCATTTTGGACATCATAGGATACACTGCATACCTCAAATCAATATAGATTCTGTCATGCAGCTTGTAAGACGAGAAAAGGGCATCAAATCTGTATTAGTCAGACACTATAAATACCACCTATAAATCCACTAAAGTAACAGCATTTTCTCCATGGCTCAAGATTCCTCACATAGTCATCAGGAAAAGATCTTATTCCTAGTTAATCACAACACAAAAATGAAACTTCTGTTATTTTGGAGTGGAGCAGGATCACAAAGACAAATGCATCGACAAGGTGACAGCTCACACTACACTCCCCAGCTCCTGACACTTTCCCAGCACAAAACAGAGGTACAAGTAAACCTGGCAGAAAATCTGCATGCATTACATGCCCATGGTTTCAACAAGAACACCTCAGATGTAACCATTTATAACTGAAATAGTAATAATGAGGTTGTTAGCATGATAAAGCACTTAAAAATATTGCCATTAAAGATGCTACCATTTTTATATAGTGACTCAAATATAACATATAACGTATGACTATTTAACAACTGCAAGGTTAATCATTACATAACTAGAAAATTCCTTTCAAAGGAACACCCAAAACACAAAATAAGTTAATTAACATCTCCAGAAGTCAATCAAATCACTTCAATTTAAAGTAATTAACCTCAAACTTTTCTCTCACTACCTTGGCCAAAACAGATTGCTAAGCACATCCTTGCAATTTGAAAACACATTTTCAAATATTATACCTGTATTTGCTCTGGTGTCCACTGGTCCAAGTTGACAGATTTGACCCTTGATATATGGACTCCAAGATTTCGATGTATTCCAGCACATCTGATGCAAATAAAAACACCGGTGTTCCATGAGGCCCATCTTGGTCCTAAGGGAAATGGAGAAATAAATCAGTCATATTTGCAAAATTCCATGCAGTGGGAGAATTTTTCTACTTAGATAATTATAGTGACAGCAGGAATACGCAGTTGTAAATAAGAACTGACAGATATTTTTCTAAGTGAGCAAATCACTGCTAACTATCTCCATGGTCAGCAATTTTTAGTTTTGGTTTCTGTTTCTAACTGATGACACAAAATACTTTAGTTAGCTAGATTAAGCCAGGAAGTCCTATAAAACTGTAAAGAGTCAGTTTACTAGCAGCAACAAGGTCTTGCTTATCCTTATCCTCATGCCTCTGTATCAGAAGCAAACAGCAGCAGAATCCAGTAGCAACTACCCCTTTCTCTGCAGTTAAAAGTTTCACAAGACATACATCTGTATATATCTTGAAATTAAATGCTGTGCAATCTTAGATCAATCTAACAAATCAAAACAAAATTTAGACTTATGCACACACAGATATCGCAAAAGTTGCAGCCAGATCCTTAGGAAGGACATCTATAGCAATACGCAAAGCAAACTCATTAAAATAGCCAGGGTGATGGATGCAACAAAATAAGAGTATTTTCAGGACCCTTGATTTCCAAAACACAGCGTGAACTGCTACTCGCAGCCCAGCGAATTCTGTCCACAGACTTGGAAGGGTCTGTGGGCCCTACGGCTGCCTCTCAGCTGTGCTGGCCTGGTGAGACACAGGGCCACAGAACTGTGGCCCCCAGCCCCGACGGTGACATTCAGCAAATGACTCGAAGTTATTGTGTGGCCTCCCATGAAACATCCTTCCTGTTTTATTCCAGCTCTGAGCACCAAGGTTAAAGGCACTGTTCTAAAGTCTGTCTAGTTCCAAACACTAAGCAATTAAGACATGGAGCCGTGAATAATTAACATTATCAGCAGCAAAGTATGCTGAAGAGATGGGAGATGTTTTGAGCAAATGTTTTCCCTCCATTTCAGAGATGTAGGTCTTATCTACCAATGCAACACCAATAAAGAACTAAAGTATTGTACAAACACTTTTCTGGGGCCCTCAAAATAATTTTTGCCTCCTTACTCATCCTGATGATCCTTAGCACAACTCCTAAGTGTAACCTTTGTTCGTCTAAAGCGCTAGAAAGAAACTAAGCCTAGGCTTTTAGGTCACATTTAAAGCCTTTTAGACTTGCAGTTAGACCTTCTAGTTTCTCATATTGTTGTGATTTGAAGCTCAAATAGGAATTGTATTTGAATAATAAGCAGCAAGAGAAATCCTTCCATTGGACTCTATTCTTTTGCATGCTATTTCAAGAAGAGTAGCAGTTGAGAAGGAGCCTTTCCCTTACCAGGACAAACACTAGCTCTAATTTGGGTAGCCCTTTGCTCTTGCTTTTCTCATTCATCGTCTCAAAGACTCAGGCACGCCTCTCCGAATGTCCATTCTTGACCTTTCAGAGCAAAATGAGGATGACAACTGGCAGTTTTAGAAACAAGTGTAACATTGTAAAATTAGATTTCAGAGATCAAGAGCTCAACCAGCCCCTCACTGAAAGTTAACACATTATTTCAGAAGCTGCACTTTTATGGAGAAAAACAAAAGCAAAACAAACAGACAAAAAACCAAAACAACAACAGAAACACGCCCACCCCACACCTATCAGTCAGTAAGTCCTAGCAGCTGAGTTGTTTGCCATGCATGTCTTAACCAGGTCAAAGGCTGGCCCCACCTCAATGACCTTCTCCCCCCTTCGCCCCCATAAAATCCCAAATATTTGTCTTATTTTTATTTTTTTGCAGATCTGTAGTAGAGAAAGATCTCATTTTCCTATTCACAATATTTTAAGTTTTGGTGTTTGAGGCTGGGGCTTTTTTGGGCTGCTTGTCTGAACAAAGCAGCCTTTCAGCTAAAGCAGAACAACCCAAGAAAGATTAATTCACCTGAAGGCCGACACTCAAGTACTGAAGATAAAGGTCCTCATCCTATACAATTACTTACTGGAGCCCAAATAGCTCAAGAGCAAAAAGGGAAGGCAAGATATGGCTCGCCTGAAAGCTTGTCCACCTTCTTCCATCATATAAATGCAGGGATGCAGCTTTGAAAGAGGGAGGGCAGTTTCAGTCAGGTTACCATAGGGATGAAGAACTTCCGTAGTATCTACGTGCTGTCCATATTTTTCTCCTATATGGTATTTATGTCTACTTTAACAAATGAGAAGGGACACTTCACTTTGTAATTTAGGATTTTGGCTTAAAACTCTCTGTTAACAAAAACAATGATCGTAACATCACTTGTGAACTAATTGTTACTCTTCTGGAAAGGAAGAGTTCCTTTCTCTCAGGAGCCCAAATTTCATTAATTTGCACTTAGTTCTGAAATAACTTAGGGAAATTAAATACACTTAAGCAATAAAGAAGCAAATTAAGCAGTAGGATAACACTGACAAACCTGAGGCCATACAAAAATAATGTTTACAAGCAATCTCTAGTTATTTCAGGTTAATAACAGTGTGCAATATTAAACATTTTAAGGAAAAAAATGCATTAATTCATGCAAATCATTTATAGCTACAGAAAGCCAGCAAATAAAAGAAGTTACAGAATAGTATTTTTTCTCTGCAGGCATAAACCACTGGCTGAATACCTAATAAACCAGCCTATGACTAAAAAGGAGATCGCTCAGCTAACATGCAAACTAGGAGCAACCTCTGTTCATCACAGTATTTAATTTAGCCTGCAAACCCTCCCAAGTCTAAGTTGAACAGAGTAATCAACTTAAGAAGCCACTGAGCTCAATTCTGCATGAAGTCAGGGTATTTATTTATGTACAAATTTATTTGCATGCAGATTTTGCACCTAGTGAAGTACTCACAAGTTTCTCATACTCAGCTCTTTAAGGAGACAGTTTTTTTTCAGCAATGTTTAGAAGAACAAGCTAGTGCATCTAACAGACATAACTGCTTTCAGAAATGAAACATTAAAATGTAAAAGAGCCTTCATCGACATTATTTAAAACACCCTTACATCATGAGTAAAGCTATCATTTCTATAAAAAGCTGTAGTACACAACACAACCAGTCACCCAGTATGAAGCACATTAGCATAACTTTTAGTCTGCTAGTGATTTTCTTAGAAGTCACCTGAGCATAAGCCTCTTGCAGGAACAGCTTTCTGTACTGTTTTCAGGTGTGCAAGCCGATGTGCTACAAAAACAGACTTTCCTCAGTGTCTCTGGTCACTTAATGTAGTAATGACCTTAATGAACTGCTGGGTAGACCAGCAGTTCAGCTGCTTAAATTCCTTTTTTCAGACGCTTTCATCTTTTACTGAAGGTAACATATGGGAGAAGGTCCCTTCCGTAGCAGAGCAAGGTCCCATAGCTGCTTGTCTGTTCCAATGCATTCCAGAAGCCCTGCAAGGTGCTGGGACCTCCACGCTACAGCCACTGCGGGTGACCTGAGGGCAGACTGCTCCCTCCAAGATGGAAGGTGAGTTCCCAGTCCCCTAAACTTCTCCTCCTTCTCATTATTGTTTGCCTATCATTAGGCCTCCATTTGCTTCCTGAATTCTGACCATACAACTGCAGTAAGGTCAGCTGTGAATCTTTTGAGTGCTTGGCAACTTCCCATAGGATGATCTGAACCAGGAAACCATTTAAGTAGCCATTCACATCAGTAACGAATCCTAGGAAATACATGGGATTTTATGTCTATTTGGTGTTATTTTGCAGCTATAATTCAGTTACCTTCTTAAAGAGCAAACGGTGATTAAGTTTTGATTAGAAATGAAAACAGAATGTGCAAGCTTTCTAGAGAAATAAGAGAAAACATGTATTTGTTTCCTCTGGTGATATAGCTTCACAGTTTTCAAGAATCAAGATTAATTTATGTGTTTTTATGTAGAAGAGCAAGTAATCTCTCCCATTCCAGTGTCAGTTTTATAGTCCAGACCCCCAAGTCAAGAGAGCGGGAACTGGGATTCCATCAGACATGGGGAAACACAGCACTAGCCATGACACACGTAGGGGATTTAAGAAGTCCTTCCTCCCAGGGGGCACGGAGGCTTCTTGAACAAGAGCCGTACAAAGCCGTAAGACACTCTGTTTCCAGGAAAGTCAAGGTTTCAGGATTGCTAGATACACAAATATAAAAGATAAACTGAGGGGAATTTTTCCAGTCACACTAAAGCTTTTATGTCGTTATAGTTATTGAACAAAATAAATATTTTCTCTACTTGCAAAGTACAGCTACCAAAGAACTGCGAACATCTCAAGAACAGATTTTAACTGTTTGAAGTCTAATAAACAACTTCAAGACATTTATGCAAGACTTATACATACATCCTAACAGTCAATACAACATGAAACAATGCTTTAAGTCTCTTTTGAATTAGGCTGAGTGAAAATTCTTTAGCTCCGTTAAACATTGTCTTCTAAAAGCATAGGTCCTACCTGACTAAGAAAGTAGCAAAAAGGATCATAGGCTAAAGGAAAAGTCTAAGGCAGGTGCAGCAGTATTTCCCACATAAACAAGTTATAAGAAAGCTGAAAATGGCATAGAGTGAAATGATGCAAAAGGAAACAGTAGCAACAGGATATGGCAGAAAGTGTGACTATTTTTCTGCATGTCTGCATGTCACAGTGAACTCTTTGAATCATGTACATAAATACAGCCTGGAGATGATTAAGGTTGAGATAAAAAACAAAAACAGCTTTTCGAAGCTTTAAATTTAATTAGAGTTTGTATTCCACAAACAGCTGAAGTTAGTTTTGGCTTTGCACCCTCGCAGTTCCCAAGTAGTCTTTACCCAAGGCAGTGCAGTAGTTTTGTTACACATAAAGTTCTCTAGTGGATACGCACCTCAGAAGTCTATAGCAAACTTATCTTGAGCCAAAATCTTTTCAGGTATCTGCAAGACCACAAACTGCAGTTCTTCCTTTCCCCGAACCCTCTGCCATTGGCCGCCTGGCGACAGGGCACGCTCAGCCGCCGAGCCCTGGCCAGGCGGCTGGCTCCATCTCGCGGCGCAGGGATTCAGCTGCCTGCTCACCCTTGGCACCGAGCGCGCAGCGCTGGCGCCCGCGGAATCGCGCGTGCGCTTCAAAGTGCTCTGAAGAAGCCGCAAGGAAGGACTTCAGGCACTTGCCAGCTCAAATACAGGTCTGCTGCATCAAGGTGCAGAAAAGCCTTGAAGCTGCAGGAACTACACAAGAACCAGGGCAGGAAATCTTTACTGGCAAATAAAACGCCCTTCAAGGGCGCTGAAGCTTTAGCCTTCTAAGACTACTGACACAGGACTATCTACGCACCCTTTGATCCACTGAATTAATTCTGATTAAAAGGCACAAATAGCCTACAGCAAGCTGGCGTCACACCTGCACTCCACGTTAACTTGGACGCACCGCGAAAGCAGGTCAAGCTAACTCACTTTGCCTCCACAGGCCAACACTGGCAGACCTGCAAGCACAGGCTGCCTATGCTCTTCAGAGGCGAAATTTTAAGAACACAGCAAAACGCTATTACATATAAACAAAGGCAACAAAAAGCTGTGGCTCAAACAGATTTCTATAGACACATTAGAAGAATTTCTTCTAACTAGCTTAGGAAGCCTGTATTTTGATAATCAAAAAACCTCAAAAATACATTAAAAAAAGCTTTAAAGAAACATACAGCTCCTGCATCCCTGTTCCAGGGGTTGTATGCAGCTTTTGTTAGAATTGGAATAGGATTTTAGTGACATGAATGGGAAATCACTGACATGAATGATCATTCAGTTACATGATTAAGCTACAGAATTAAGTATTACTAACTCAGCTGGCTCACTTGATAACTACTTAAAGTTTAAATAAAAATAAGCAAGTATTTAGAACTAGTCACAGCTTCAATTCACAGAATATACTCTAGTAATGCATCATGCCAAACATTAGAAATTTCTTGTATAAGGGTTTCCAATAAGGAATATTAAAATCCTGTACTTTGCAAGTCTAAGAGTTGGACAGTTAGAGATAACTAGACATGGGCAGGAAAAAGCATTCAGTTTCTCCTTGAGATGAATAGCCTTTTGCTTCTATTAAACAGATAGCAGCAAGGGAAATCTCGTAATGAATATTGCAATTCTATTACAAAACGTGAGGACTGGAAAGCATCCTGACCTACCGAGCAGAGGGAACAGGATCACAATGGACTCGGAGAAGCTCCTGCTTGGGTGGCTGCGAAACACCCACCAGCCTCAGGCCTGGCCACTAAAGACAGACAGGCAGGGTGCATGGACAACCACCTCCATGGGACACCTGGGTGCCCCTGGTAAATATATCCTATGTTAATAGGAAAGCTGCTTGACTCCAGGTTTTCCCTTGCAAGGAAGTAACAAGGAACAGCTGACAGGCCTCCTCCCTCCTCCAAGTATATTTTTTAAATATACAGGAAAGTCCATTTTAAATTGTATAAATGAAAATAAATTGGGGGAATAATAAGGTAAATCTTAAAATAATAAATTGATATCTAAGCCTTAAGTATCACTGATTAAAAAAATAAAATCTACTCTACTTTGTTGAGATGTATAGCAAGAGCCCTCGTGCAGCCAGGCACAGCACAGAGGTTACATAAAGCATATGCTGTGCAAAGTCTTCAGCAATAGAAATTTTCCCCTCGTGTATTTCTCTGCAGTTAACCATGACAAAAAAGAACTAAGGAATAATACAAGATTCGTTTGCAAGTCCAGCTTACGATAGAACCTGCTTGTCATAAACCAAGAACAAGACAGAAAAGTTGCCTTCTTTCACCAGAGTACTTACCTAGCAGCCACATTCATTCAAGCTCCCTTTAGCACCTCTGTTGGCAGGCAGAACACGGGCAGCCGGGCAGCCTGCCAGCCCCCAGCCGAATTCCCTGTCCCTCCTCCCATCAAGTTCCAGCTCCGGCTGCAGAAACAGCCTGGAATCACGCGAGACGCTGGCTCGGACTTCCTTGCCCACTTGCCTCATGCACATGCTGGCCATTTTCCCTCACGATCCCTGCAAGTAAATGACCTGGATTAAGTGTATTTTTATGCTACACCTTCCGCTCTTACCTATGGTCTCTTCTCCTGCAACAGCACTGGCACACCGCCGCTCCCAGGTGCAAGAATGGTTTATTACGTAAATGCAGCTCAAGTCTTGGCTGATCCCCGAGTATGACTGAAACAGAACTCCCGGACATGAAAGCTAAATGCAAGATCATTGAGAGGAGCAGGCTGAAAGGAACAGCATCAAGCCCCTTCCTGCTTTAAACTGCGGCAGGATGGACTCCAGGAAGGGCTCGCATGCTGGCTGCGCCACACACTGTTGGCTGCTCCTTCCCGAGCCCTAGCAAAGCGCTCAGACCCTGCAGTGCCCACAGAGCTGTGCCCATCCACCGGTTACACATCTCACACAGCACATGTGTCTCAAAGAGCAGGGGCTCAGCTACTGCTGTTGATTTTCCAAAGCTTGAGGGTGGAAGGGACCTTTAAAGATCATCCAGTCCAACAGTCAACTACAGCACATTGCCCAGGACCCTGTCTACCACTCCAGGCAACCTGCTCCTGCGCTCAAGCATCCTCACTGCAAAGAAGCTTCCCCTCATGTTTACATGGACCCTCCTGTGTTTCACTTTGTGCCCACTGTCTCCTGTCCTAGTGCTGGGCGCCACTGAGAAGAATCTGTCGCTATCCTCTTTGCACTCCTCCTTAGGATACTCATATACATTGAGAAGGTCCCCCCTCAGCCTTTTCCTCTCCAGGCTGAAGAGAACTGCCTCAGCCTTTCTTCATACAAGAGACACTCCAGTCCTTCCACTCTACTTGGAGTAGCCCTTTTGGGACTCCTGGTGGTTCCATGACTCCTAGTGGGGAACCCATCGCTCCAGCTGTGGCCTCAACAAGTCTGAGCAGAGGGCGAGGATCAACCTGCCTTGATCTGCTGTCAACGCTCTTCCTAGCACAGCCCAGGGTGCCACTCGCCTTGGTGACTGCAAGGAGACAACTGCAACCTCATTTCTCACTGGATGAATGCAAAACATAGAATAATTTAGGTAGGAAAAGACCTCTTAAGATCACTTAGACCAGACTGTGACTTCAAGCAGATCTGATCAGATCAGGCTGTCCTGCCCTTTGTTCAGCTCAGTCTTGAACAACTCTGAAGTATATTCCAGCCCACTGAATAATCTGCTGCACCATTCGGGGGAAGTTATTCTTCCTGCCTCTACTTGCAGAGTTTTTTGTCCCCATCCGCCCCTCAGAAAAAGAGATAATTAATACAACAAACTAGTCAGCAGCACTTGTCTTGGAGTTATAAAAGTCTCAGCAAGTAAGGCTGTTTGGGAATCATCAGAGTACACTCCTACACTTCTGAAGGATTCCCTAATACGTGGTCATGAGCTTGGACTTCCCCTATTGTATTTTAGGGTGTCAAACACTTGGCTATATTACAGCTATAAAGCCAGCTGGATTTGCAGTAACCTTTTTAAATAGGAATTCTACAAATATAAATGTTTTTAAAGTTACTGTGAACAAGGCAAGTGGGAAGGGGATTTTAGCGTCTCTTCTTTCATGATGCTGTTTGCTATGAGAGGCAGAACACCCAGAAAAACTAACCAGCACTTCACACCTTTTATTAACCCACGGCGAGTGATGGTTAATTCTTCTGAAGCTCTAAGCAACCCTTCAGAAACTCACCTTATGTGAAGTTGAGAATAACCACCTAGATGTTACCTGGTAAAGAGGTCACAGAGCAGCCAGCTCTGCATTACTGCTGTGGCTCCTCCAGGAGCCTCTATGAGCAGAGCTCAAACGTACAAGCACCTTCCTGTGAAAAGCATAAGAACTAGTGTGTGCCCACTACAATGTTCAAAGAAAAGCTCAGAATGCTTTTGCTGATACTACAGCTAACAGACAAGTGAATAAATCCCATCAATATCCACCTTAATGGGGAAGTCAGTTCCCACACTTAAAGGCACTGTTATTTATTGATATATCAGTTGTTTCTGGAAATTGCTGTGAGTGACAAGTTTGAATGCAAGGGATCTGAGCACACATGCTGAGGAGTTTATTTAAAAAGGTTATTCTGGGGAATCTGTCCCAGTTGCCACTCGCTGCTACGTTTTGAATTTACCTGCAAGCTCAGTTGCACTCAAGAGGAGTAGCTAACACACAATGAATCACATTCACCACCTCCTGCAGAAATCCCATATAGGACACAGTCAAGAGCCAGGCACAGGCATTTGAGAAAAGTCACACCTGCAAAGTGAGGTTGGAGCAGTGCTGCTCAGCACCTGTACATCACACATTGCCACCCAAGGCCCCGCTGCAATCAGGACTGAAATATACTTCTCAACCCCTTTCTCTTCCCCATGCCAAATGGGCTATTGGAAGTAAATAGTTTTCTTCAAAAGGAGATGAAGCAATAAAAGATCAAGGCTTACTGAGGCAATCAGCAAGTTATTCTAAAGGCTTTCACTTCTCCAATTAAGAAATAAACAAAACCCAGGAATTTTTCTCCATATACATGATAATTTATGTTCTCCATACCATAACCTAAACTGTGCCTATGAAAATATTATGGGAGACCATGTCAAAAGCCCTCCCAAAGCCATGGTAACCACAGCCACTGCTCTTCCCTTATCCACCAAACCAGTTGTCTCATCATAGAAGGTTATCAGGTTAATTAACTACAACTTCTCCCTTCGTAATTCCATGCAGATGACTTTTGATTACTTTCTTGTCCTCCAGATGTTTGTAAGCAGCTTCCAGCATTATTTGCCCCATCGCTTTCCCAGGGATCAAGGTGAAGCTTTCCTATGCTGTAGATTCCCAGATATTCCTTCTCGCCCATCTCAAAGCGATGAGTAGCATTTGCTTTCTTCCAGCCCTCAAAAATCCCCTTCCGTCACCACAAAGTTTCAAGAACAGCCACAACATCAGCCAGCTCCCTTGACACTTCGGCCAGCACCCCAGCAGGTCCCCCCCACTTGGCTTGCTTTAGCTGAAGCATTTTCTAGCCAACCCTTCTCCATTAGAGATGAGTCTTCTTTGTTCCAGACTCGCCCACTGCTCTCAGTGGTCCAAGATTCCCGATGGCAATTCTTGCCAAACCTATTTATGTGCATATGCTTGAGGTGAACCCTGTTCAACCCTGATCTACTGACTGCACCCTCGCAATGGGGTTGCGCCCTTTGCTTGCCAGTCTGGTCTGTGCCAGCCAGCCTGTGTATATATATACATATTTACATATGTATATATATTTAAAACCACTCACATAGCAGGAGATGGGACTGTAGCCACCTCAAGATGATTCTGAGATGTATGTTAGATCTCTATTTGCTGTTCCCTCAAGGTTAAAAACACACACAGAGATAAGAGCCTACGCAAGTCTTGCTACATATTCTAATGGGCTGTTGAAACCTTCTCAAAGCTTTTCCTTTCAGTAGAGGCTGAAGGAAAGCATGCCATACTGCTAGCTTTCCTGGAAAGATCATCCGTGGAGCAATGTACAACCAAGAGCCACTGAACACTGGCCTCAAATGCTAGTTCACACAGTGGCATATTATAGGTTTATCATGAGGACCTCAGTTACCTCTTGTGAAGTCCTGATAGTCTATTTGGCATAACTATGTTATGGGAAAGTTCCCGAGTATGCTCCTATGAGAGGTCCTATTCTACTCTGGCAGAGATTGCTTCATGTCCAAAGTCCAGTGTCTGCACAAGCAGCCTAACAACCATACCACCTCAGAAAAAAAAAAAAAAAAAAAGTACAGGCTCTGTCTTAACTCATCTTAATTCTGTAGTGACTGACAACAGCATTTTCTGAAAGGTGAAGTGGAATTCAAGTAGTCATGGGTTCATCAGCAAGCCAGTCAAGGAAGATTTATCACACTTGAGCCAAATAAACCCATAGGAGAATCTGGATTAAAGAGGGAGCCATTCCTCCAGGAAAGGTGCCTTCCCAGAAGTCTACTTATCACATGTACATATCTAACTGCTTCCTCTGGACTGCCAACAAGCATTTCTAAAGGGGGAATTGCAGCTTCTTTCTTAGAAGTCACCCAGCGTCCAGACTAGAGAAGGAAGAATCAGTATTCACAGGAAAGCATTGAATTAAGGTCTGTTAAAGGAGATCTAGGCACCAAAGACCGACTTTAACATGTGGTATCAGCAGTGACATCTTCATGTCAGTAAAGAGAAGCTGAACCACAACTTAAGTAGGAGAGACACTCTAGCAGTCCCTGGACCACAGAACTATGTTTCTTGCTGCAGAAGGCAAGAATGTGGTTTTAATAATGCTGAAAGATTTTTCAGAAACTACCAGCTTCAAAGTGTATCCAAAGGAGGCTTTTTACACTACCCCTAAGAATGCCAATGCCTATAAGATAGCAATGTAAAAAAGTAGGGATTTCTGTGCCTGTAAAATACACTCAGTGAATCAGAAGGGCCACAACATAATAAAAAATATAGCAGAGACCAAAAATAAGTAGTATAGTGATTGCATCCTAATATTTATTAGAGAAAAAGATAGACAAGTCCAGTTGCTAATGGCAGCAATATCTACCACAAATCAGAGATTTCTTCCTTCATTATTCCATGTAGAGGATATTCCAGAGCTTCCCTTGACAGCTAGTAGCCTCCAGTTACTATATCTGTCCATTCATATTCCCGTCTGTTTTGTTCTTTTAGAGAGAACCCTACAGCAGCAAGCCCAATCTTGAAATAAAATCACTAAGAAAAGCACTAGCAATTTCTAGTTCAATGAAAATTTAGAGTCGCATCTAACATCCACAACTACATCCAGCAGTACGAGGTACAGGGCACAAAGAGAGCAGTGGGCAGACGTTTCCTGTGCGTTCAGCAGATGGCTACAAAGTTACGGCCAACTTCTTATTTGTGGAATTGGCCTCCAATATAACCTGACACTGATCCACTCGTCCCACTGTCTCACCTCATAGTGATCGACTAAAGAATTTAACCATTTACTGGAGATTAATTCCTGAGGAAGTACACAGTATAAAATATAAAGTACAAAATACAAAGACAAAATTAAGACAGTAAGAGGACTAGCCATCAAAATAAGTAAAGAACAAGAGCTGCCTCACAAAAAGAGGGGCTCATACATGTTGATATGGGTCTTGAAGACAGAAGAGATCACATGCAAGATTTAAGTTGTCTATAAAAACCACATATAGCTCTAAGCAACTGAAACAACTAAACATGTGGAATATTCTGTATTTGTTTTGATAGCTAGTTTGCTCTTTTCCCAATTTAAAATAGATATTTCCTGTTGCCAAGAGACTTACTGTGTGAGATTGATAAATTAATATTATTAGGGAAATTAAAATTAGCCTTACCTGAAACCAAACTTGTAAAATTTTGTTTTGGTTATTCAGATCTCAGCACTGCAACTTTTCCTTTCCGTCTCTTCCCACTTTCACCAAAAGTTTGTACTTGCTGCTCTTCAAAACCAGCAAAACAAGCTTTCATGCACATACAGATATCTAAAAATTGTACAATACCACTAAAAAAACCTATCTAATATCCTTAACTCTGTAATCAAACTAAACCAATTGATCTTGTGAGCAAGTGTCAATCTGACCCTTTATAGCAGAATTCCAGCAAAGTTCATTCAGCCAGATTTCCTAGCCTAATGAAGGCATCAAGTAAGTGAATATATAAAAAAAAAAACACAACAACAAAATCTCTCTTGGCATAAATGCATTTACTTTTTCAGAAGGTACCCAAAGTCCAGTTACCTATACAAAGGTCTGCAAACTTCTATGTTATTTTAACTTTGGGGGGGGGAGAAAAAATAACCAAATACACAAGTGGACCTCAAGCAGTCAATAAGCTAGTGCCTACATCCTTCCCTGTTTATAGCATGCAGTCTACGTTAGAAAACTTGCCTGTCTGTTTCAAGCACAGAGCTGATGTTCAGGCACAATTGGGGATACTCATCTAGAGGAGCCTGGCAGCCTGTACCTAGGACGGCCACACTGGGCCAGAGTGACTGTCCCTGTTCCCTGCACAGGCCTGCTTGCTTAGCTGAGCAGCCACTGTGCTCCCCAGGTAAGGGATTCAGCACTGCTGAGCACCAGCCCCACAGCATCACCTGTCCCATGGCCAGATAAGGACATGCCCAAAGTCCTCCAGGCCTGCGCTGCACCTGGGTACCAAGTGTGCTGAAATAGGAAGTTAGGCGCCACCGGTCAGGGCTGCTGACAGAAGTTAACAGAACTCTTGGACTTTGGCTCCGCTTCATAAATCCGAAAGAGCTGTTATTGCCTAAGAGGTTCAGACACCAACACTGCAATAGCAATAAAAATGCATTTAAACTCCCTATACATCAAAAGGTAAAAACAGAGGTGCTTCAGAGTGAGTCTCAGCACAGTCAGCATACCAGCCAGATGGACAGTTAAAAATCTATTTTTCCCCAGCATCCCACTATACAAAGCCTCCCAACTCCTGCCAGCTTTACCTGTTCATATGCAGAAAAGGAGTACAAAGAATCATAACACTATGCACCAAAAGGAACTTCAGTTGTTTCTTTCTTTGAAAGGTTCAGGATAACCAGTTACCAAAAACACACCTCCAACATTTGTAGAAACAAGCATAACACCAGAAAGCCATCTACTGCCTTATACAGGTGACTGCTTAGCCAGTGATGCAAAGAACAGCCAGTACAAGAACTGCCCTGTCTACTGGCTTTCACCCAGTCTACCCCCTTCAGATACCTCGAGGACTGTTCCAGAGCCTTTGATTTTTCCCCACACAGGGAAAACACCCTTCCTAGGCAGTTTGCAGGTGACGAGCATACACTGACTACAGTGTGGCACTGAAGCAGGTAGCTTCCAGTGTATTTTTAGCAGCAGTAATAACACTCACAGCAGCTGGTTCAACAGTTACAAGGGAAAGAGAATAAAAAGCACTTCCAGAAAGTAACATGGAGTCAGCAACAATCCCAATTACTGCTTCATGCTGACCCTGGCAGATGTGTCCTCAGTTGTATTCTCTAGATTGCAAAAGGTCTACAAACAAAGCTGCAAATAATTATAATTGCTGTCCAATATATCCACATCTGACCAAAAATGGAATTGCCGCAGAAAGGTAGAGCCCTCCAGAGATTACTGAAGTCTAAAGGAGCAGGCTACAATCTGGATTTAAATGCAAGGCATTTCAAAAAAAGTAACTTGCTATTTTTAATACACCTCAGCCAGAAAGCCTGGGTCTTTGGGAAAGTTTCCACTTTCAGAAGGCTAAGAGTCTGATGCCCATCAAACATCACAGAAAAAGCCATATAAGCCAACTCAAATCAAGGGGAAAGGAGGAGATGGTCTTTAGGACATCATTACAGAATGGTTGAGGTTGGAAGGCACTTCCAGCAATGATCTAGTGCTCAGACAGGGAAACAGGGCTGCCTACAGTATGTTGCACAAGATCACATCCAGTCAGGTTTTGAGTATTCCCCAGAGAGACTCCACAGCCTCTCTGGGCAACCTGCTCTAGCGCTCAGTCACTCTCACAGTGAAAACGTTTTTCCTTATTTTTGAGGAGACCTTCCTGCGCTTCAGTTTGTGTCTGTTGCCTCTTATCCTGTCACTGGCTACTATCAAAAGGGTCTGGTCCCACACTCTTTGACAGCTTCCCTTAGGATATTTGTAGACACGGATAAAATCCCCTCTCAGTCTTCTGTCCTCTGCACTAAACCAGACCACCTCTGTCTACCTTTCCTCATTGGAGAGATGCCCTTCACCATGTTAACAGTCCCACATTGAACTCTCTCAGTAGCTCCATGTCTCTCTTGTCCTGCGGAGTCTAGTTCCAGACCAAACATCACAGGTGGCCTCACCAGGACCTCCCTCAACCTGCTGGCCATGCTCCTCCTAACGCAGCCCAATGGCCTTCTTGGCCACAGGGACACACTGCTGGTTTGTGGCCAACTTGATGTCCATGAGAGCTCCCAGGTCATTCTCTGCAGAGCTGCTCTTCAGCAGGTCATCCGCAGCCTGCGCTGCTGCCTGGGGTTATTACCCTGCACCTGCCTTTGTCATACTTCAAAGGATCCTCTCTGCCCAGTTCTTCAGCATGTCCAGGCCCCTCTGAACAGCAGCACAGCCCTCTGCTGTACCCCAGGTCTGTCTCACCAGCAAACTCACCATGGGTGCACTCCGTCCCCTCATATAGGCCGCTGATGGCAGCGCTGAACAAGGCTGTGCCTAGCACTCACCCCCGAGAGGCATCATAAGCCACAGGTCTCCAACTCCACACCAGTGACCCCAACTCTCTGAGTTCTGCCAATCACACAGTTTTCAGGCCATCTCACTGTCTGTTCATCTAGACTGAACTTCAACTTGCCTATGAGAACGGGCAAGATTTGAGTTCCCAATATTTTATGGAAGACAGTGTTGAGAGCTGCACTGATGTGAAGGCAGAGGTGGAGGACAATACCTGCTGTTGCTCCTCATTTATCCAGTCATTCTACCCAGTCATTCCATCAGAGAAGGCTACTGGGTTGTTATCTTTCATTGTGGTCTAGCTAATAGGTAAATTATGGTCTTATAGACCAGAGACAACAACATTTAAAATAGCTCTTAAGGCACTTAAGTCTGTGAGTTGTCTATGGGTAATACTAGACTAGATTAGTATTCTTTACCTCTTGCATCATAACAGCATCATTCCTCCTTTCATCTCCAAACACGTTTAATTCTCCTCTGGACTTGTCAGCTCTATTCTCTTCATCCTGGATCCTGCAAACTAACTATGGGAACTGTTCACAACAAAATATTTAAGTCTTCTCTGCTGTGAAAACTAGTTCAGAATGTATGTTTTCTTCAGAACTCTTCGGCCTGGAGAAGAGAAAGCCTCACCATTTTGTGATTACTTTGTCAGGCACCAAAAACTTTTAGCACTCAATGAACAAGTTGAGCACTAAAGGAAAATCACCTAGGTATAAATTGAAATATCCTTCACTTTTATTTTGGTCAAGATGAAGTTCTGCTGGGGGACTAACACGCTAGGGAAGAGGTTAACAATATCATTAGGATTTCATAGCAGGAGCACACTATATTTTCAACAAAAGAAATGAACTCTTCCCTCATTCCAAGCTGCCCACCTCGGGAAACACACAGCAACCTGGGCTTCCGTGGCATGGAGAGACCTCTAGCAGTTCTCACACAGCTCTCCTGCCCAGAAAGGAACCTTTCTGAATGGAAGACCAGAAGGCTACGCAGAGCATCTGTATACAGGTGCACTTCAGTCAAGTGCTTCTGAACAGCTGCAGCTACACTCAACTCACCACTGCATAATGTCCCTTCCCACTGCAAGGAACCCAAGCACCTAAGGCAGGCGCCAGGATTGCGCATCTCGAACAAGCACTTAGGCCCTTCTGGAAGCAGCACAACGTGTCCCCAGAGCCAGCCTGGGAGGCAAGAGCAGCCGCGCTCTGTCTGAGCGTCCCCGGCAGCTCCCGTGCGTAACCAAGCAGTGAGGAAGGACCAGCCACAGCAAGGCCAAAGCTCTGTGCAAGGCAAGGGCAGGTGACAGCTAGAAGTTAACAGCAAGATCTGAGATCAGAAAATGAGGATCACTGTGACAACAGGAGACATTTGCACATTACACTTGACAATAGGAGAAGGAAGGGGAAACAAAAAACAAATCAACCCTCTGGTAGCTAAGGCTCACCTATATCAAAAAGCCTACAGGTGCCACGTGTCCTGGGAGCCAAGGAGGGGCGGGAGCAGGCTAAGCCTTTAGCATAGAACGCAAGGGAGGCCAGGGCCTGAAGAGTAAATGACAAAACAGGAAGAAGCTGTCAGAAGTGCAAACAGCTTTTAGATAAGGTGTACAGGCAGGTTAAGAGGCTGGTAGGTGCTTCAGTGCTCCAGAAACTGAAGAGAAGGAACAACACTGGAGATCTGTCAACGCTCCAGCTGCCAGACAGATCTTATAAAGGAAGAGGGACACGAAAGTGTCAGAGACAGAAGAAAAATGCACAGAAATACAACCAGCAGGGGAAGGAGGCTGAGAGTGCCAACACTCTGCTGAACTGAGGTGGAAAAAGAAACTGAGCAAAAAGGCCTACAGCAACTTGCAAACACTTCTCACGGACTAGAGGATGTCGAGAGGAGGTATTCAGCAAGGTGGATACAATTAGTTGCAGAATTCCAAACTAGTTTTGGGTAACCAAGCCCTGAAGCGCATTCTTTGGTGCATATACAACATACAGGATCTGGACAGCAAGCAACTTGAAGAGCACCAAGCACTAAAACGCTGAGATGTCAATATAGCACAGAACACAAAACCATGACCTATATCCTGTCCCTCAAAGAAAACACACAGCCAATGAGCTTCTAACACAGTAACAAAAAATCTGAGGCCAGAATATCCATGCTGTAAGAGGAACAAGCAGAGTTACCTGCAAACCAAAAGAGTATTTCAGCACCTTATGACATACATAACCCACAAACCATGTCTTAGGTCTGTATATGAGGGAAAAGAGAGAACTGGAAGCCCTTATCTCCACGCTTCCATAGCAGGGATGTGTGAGGCCTGGTGCTCGCCAGGCAAGCGGGCAGGATTTGTGTTCGTGGTCCAGGAGCAGCAGGCGTGGGTTGGGAAGCCGCACACACACCCTGGGAAAGGATCAGGGAGCGAAGATGCTGGCGGGAGCTCACGGCACCGACCCTGCATCACCCGCCCGGGCTCCGCGGCGGCCTGAACGAGGCCGCCTGAACGAGGCCCCGTGGAGCCGCCACACACGGCGGGCGAGGCCGCCGCGATCACCTGGCTGTTATTCAGCAAGAACTGTCCTGCAGCAGGGAAGCGCTCCGCGACCGTCTTGCTCGGGGCCGCATCCTCAGGACTTCGCCCGGCGCCAGCGCGGGGCACGCCGCGGCCCCGCACACTCGGGCTCCGCACAAAGGCAGGTCTCGCTCCACTTTGGCACAGCACAGAACTGCGAGGGCAGGAGTAGGCGGAATTCGGCCGTATCGCAGCGCTCAACGCTTCCTTCCACAAATCCACCACCACAGCAGTGTGTGCGGAGACCCCGGGATCCCGGCACCGACGCGACCGGCCGGGACTGGACCCGAGCCGCGGCCCCGGACACCCCGCGCCACCCCCGGCCGCGGAGGCCGCGGGCCCGGCCGCCCCGCCGCGTACCCTTGGCCTCGCAGTCGGCGCAGTACTTGTTGTCCTCCTCGCGCAGCAGCCGCGCCAGGATGGCCTGGTGCTGCTCGTTCTGCTTCTGCGCCTTCTCGCGGCACGAGCGGGTGGCCATGGCGGCGGCGGCGCGGGCCCGGGCGCGGCGCTCCCAGCTCGCGCGGCCGCGCGCACCGCCCGCCGCGCGCGCCCGCGCCCTCCTCCGGAACTACTTCCCGCCGCGGAGCCGCCCGCCCCCTCCGGGCACGGCGCCGCCGCGGAGGGAGCCGCGATGTGTCCTTCCGCGCGCGGGTGGTGGGCGACGCCTCGCGGGGCCCCATTACCTGCCGGTATTGAAACGTCTTTTTACCGTTTGGGCACAACCTGCTTGGGTTGCCTAGGGGTCGCCCACTCCATCGCCCTCTGCATCCCCCTCTCCTCCATTTTGTAGCAGGCCCTTTGCCCAGTTGAGGGCTTTGCTCAAGCCTCCTCCCCAGCAGCTCATTCCTCATGTGTTCGCTGATCTAACCCTTCTGGAGCGGGACGAGGCCCTCTCTTCAATTATTGGGATTTTTTTTTTTTTTTTTTTTTTTTTTAAAATCACTTCGGCCAAAAGAGCAGAGAATGCTTCTGTTCTTGCCTTCATCCCAAAGCTGAGGGATAGAAGCCTTTTGGAAAGGGCGAGAGCTGTGGATGGAGCTGAATTCCCTGGGAAGTAAATGGAAGGGAATCTCCATGTCAGGTCTTGGTGGGTCCCTGAGCAAAGGGCTGTGGCAGCAGCACTGCCCTCTTAAAGCAAAACAGTAATTGCTGTTGTGTTCTGTGGAGAACTTGACGTGATCATTACACATGCTCTGAAAACGTCTACTGTATTGCCCAAACGCATCAGTTAGCTTTAAGAAATCAGCTTAATTTCACATGCGTCGCCTTTTCTAATCCTAAAATGAATACCATGATACTTGCCCTGGAAAGTCCTTGTTGATCCGGTTCCTGTCTTTGGAAAACCCCTAGACAAGGGCGCTCTTAAACCATTGTTTAATAGGTGCTTTCTCCTGAAGGAAAACAAAACAAAACAAAAATCACAGAGGAGGAGGAAGCCCCTTCCAGGGTACAGCATGGTGTCTAGAATGACTTTTACCCACGCAGCGGGGTTTGGCACACAGAGGTCACCAATGGAGGCCCCTCTGTGAGGGGACCGTGCCCAAGCGCCCTGCTGGGTCTGCAGCCGCCTGGTGCCCCCTGCTCCACCTTTCCTGCAGAGCACTGGCCATGCAGGCCAGGCCGGGGGGTGTTTAACTCATACACTGTGTGTCAAGCTCTCCATCCTCAGGAGTTTGCAAGTTTCAGGCAGCTGATTTTCCATAAAACAGCTAAATATTGGAGCTTACAGGCTCTTACATTAGAGATTATGACCATGTTCAGTAAAAGCACAGGTTTACCTTGCAGCAACAAGGCTCTTCACCTGCTTTCACCACCCATCATCACAAACTGCTTCACAGTTCTGCAGAGCTACTATTTGAGAGCTCCTGAAGTTGTGGTTGTCTTATAATCTGGCAGCAGCCTCTTTCTGGCTGAAGCCCACTCAATCTGAATACCTACCTTACTCAAAAGTCTTCCTAGAAAACAGCTTTAAATAGTATTTGCTAATCAGGAAAGTATTAGCATAAATTTGACTTAATGGGGAGGAATGTATCAGGTGCAAAGCTATTAACTGGAATGAAACCAGGTGTTAAAATAGATGTGTTTTTCTAATGTCTCATCCTTTAATAGCCAAGTCCACAAATACCCACTGCTCCATTTGGAGTTGATGAATATGAGAATTTCTGATTCATAAGGAACTTTGATGCTTTGTATATTTTCCTGCTGCCTTGAAAAAGAGGCATAAAAAAGAGGCGTATATAAAACTTCCCAGGAAATGGGATTTCAGTGAATGTTCCCAAAACTCAACTCTCAGAAGTTGGCAGCCTGAGCTGGAGCCCTGGCAGCTCAGGGAATCAGGTAATGTGCTACCTGCCATCCTTGAGCGGTAGAGAATGGCAGAAGCTGAAAAGTTCATTTCTATCACAAGCCCGAGATATTTAAGACAATTTTTAGCTATGAGCCAGTCACCCTCTCTACCCTTTGTAGTCGGTGGTGAGAAAAAGACCCTGCAGAAGGAGATGGATCTCATCCGAGACGGGCATTGGAGGCCGGTGAGATGAATTACCAGCTGCAAGTGCCTCTCTGAGGAGGACATGAATCACTTTTGAGTTGTTTGTGTCTCCCCACTGACCATGAAGGGTAACTGCCTTGTACCTGGCTGTACGGAAGTCAGTCATTTATGAAATTAGCTCTCAGCTTTGCTTTTCAGCCATGTATTTTGTGGAGGGAAGTCGCTAGATCCAGTATCTGCAGTCAAAAGAAGAAAGGAAGAATCAGTAGCTTTTAGTTTCAAGTATTGGAGTCTGTATTGGAACAACAGTTCCTGTTGTTTTTCTTCATTTAAGAAGAAAAATAAAACTACACAGGTGAATTCCACCAAGTGTTGTAAAATACAACATCTTTACCAAAGAAAAAAGCACAAGTCTGGGAAAGTCAGGAAGTTTGGCATGAGTTTTCATAGCTAAGTTTTAGTTCTGCTCCCATAAGCCTTTTAATACTCACATACATACAATATTTAATGCTAATATAATAATTTAATACTTACATTAATTTGTCATTTACAAAAATTCAGTTACACAATACAAAATATATTTATACTGTACAGAAATTTCCCTATGGGATACAAAACCAGTAGGGGCAAGACTGCTAAGCCTATAGGAGTAACATAATTATATACCATCTTTCCCCAAACTGGTGTGAGGTGTTAGACAACATTGCATGGTCACCTAACATGGGCACTGGAAGCTGCTCTGTAACCATCGTGCAGTTGTCCCAAGAGCAGAATGAACTGGGTGTTCTCGGAGCTTCAGCACCCACTGCTGCCCTGTACAGCAAACAGGAGCAGTGCCGTAGCTCGGAAGGTTAAAAATCACAAAATAAGGTGGGACGGTATTTTAAATGTCTTCATGCTTCTGTATTCCAACTGGAGACATGAGGTGCTAGACACATTTTTCTTCCGCTTTCTTGGTTCTTTCTGTATTTTACTTTCAATACCCACAGTCTGAGCCCAAGTATTAATTTAAATGAGACGTTATAGCACCACAGATAAAGGTGCTCATTTCTAAAGGTGCTGAGCCTTTGAAACATCCTGAAATCTAAATATGGTCTTAAATCTAGAAAGGTATCTTGATCTTTTTCTGAAGTGACGTCATCTAGTGACATTCCAGCACATGGGGACACGTCACAAGCAATCTCGTCTTCCTGAAAGTTACTAGTAAATCTGGACAGTAATCGTAATTACCAATAAGTACCAGGCATGTAACTGCACATTAAATAGATGGGTGCAAACGACTACATACATTTCAATGAGCTTTGCTGTCAGTCGAATATTGTGTAAGTGCAGAAGATAAATCACACTGTACAGATAATATGAATGTATACAGGTTCCATATGGTCTTGATAGAAGCATGGAGGAGATCTCAAAATGAAAATGCTTAGCACTTTTCAAGCTCATGGTGTATTCTGAGCTATTTAAAGCTGTGTATATGTTTTAGCCAGATTCATTTCAGCTTATCTCATTTTAAGACTGGGCTCTTTGAACAGAAACTCAAAGAGAGGGGATCTTAGAGGGAGCTCTGTGACTCATGCATTTGGCTTGCACAGGCTTCGAGAATAAGGACACCAGCCTTGGGTGTCAGCAGTCATTGATAGCTAGCCGGGAAGAGCAGCAATAATCAGTTATGAAATTAGTTGCAAAATCACAAATGCAAAAGATTAGGGAAGAACATGAAAAGAAAATACAAAATGGGAAAGCTGGTGAACAAGCATGGTGAAGAAGCGTTTCCCTCTCGGCGCCAGCTCCGGGCTGTACGCGGCTCCTTTGCCGCTCCAGGGTTTCCTCTCGTGTCCTGACGTGTGGCTCAGGCTGCCCCACGCCTGGCGTGTTTGTCTGCACAAACCCAGGTCTATAGGTAGATAATGTCATGTAATAATGGAGAAAAATTAAGATCGCAGGGCCTGTGCTTTTATTGCTGCCACATCTTTGATATCAAAATTCTGCTCAAATATATTGGTAAAGCAACAAAGATTTTCTAAAAACAGTGTTATTTTGATTGAGTAAAAATAGCCTTCTGAGTCTGGGAAGTATATTGAATTTTCTCTTTTATGGCTTAATGATTTGCTTTTATGACAGATTTTAATTAATCTGATGAGTCCATGTTCAATGTTCTGGCAAATATAATCAGCCCCGGAGTGTTTTTGCACTCCCCAAAGGCACATTGTGTCTATATTTATTTCATTTAGATGTTTTATATAGGCCCATATTTCTCTTGCTTGAAGAAAAGTGCACCTTGCTGCCAAATATATTGAAAGCCACATTTAATTTACCAAATATGAAATGGTCTTTTTACTTAGGAAGTGAAAGGAAAAGGTCAGAGAACGAGTCCAGATAGCTCATGGGTGTAGAAGTTATGGAAGGAAGAGGAAAAGGTCAATCATATGAAAATCACGGGGCAGATGTAGAAGAGAGTTTACAGTCAAATCAAAGACTTACAAATTCCAAGGCGTATATAATCCTCTGCCATAAAAATGATCTATGCGATGTCCATATGTTTGACTTCACAGACGCAAGATCTGCTTCCCATAACTCATTTCTGCCTCGCTCCTGCATCTCTGCTCGTGTTCGGTAATGTCACTCATCTGCCAGATCAGTCCAAGCGCCCTGGAGTGTGGCCAGCTCATCTGCCCGCAAGCTCTGCTCCCGTGCAGAGCCCCACGGCGCCCTGCGAGTCTTCTGGGGAGGGATTCCTCTTTGGAAGGGAATGAAGCTTGTTAATGGGTGCTGTAAAACTACTGAATAACAGAGAAAGCAGAGAGATTTCCGGGTGAAAAAGGTAGGTGTAAGTATAGCTTATATGTGATGGGAAGTGCAACCGTTACGTGGAAGATCATTATGTAACAAACACTACACTTTTTAAAATTTTCACTACCTGGTACTATGAAAACTTTTCCAGAAAGTGCAATTTGGAGCCTGTTTCATCAGTGTGTGGTACCATTGCGTGTAAGGGGGGTTGTACCTTTAGCTACTAGGGAGAAGGCAAGAAAAAACCCGAGTGATGTTGTCAGGACTCTTGTTTCACACTGGCAGCGTTGCTGGGCCCTGCCCATGATAGCAGATAGGTGCAGAGGGGCCTTCCTCCAATGGACCAAGTGCAGGAGTGATCGGGAACGTGCAGAGTGCTGGAATAAAATGGCTTTCTTCGTGTGGTGATTGAATACTTGGTGCATCAGGATCATTTAGACCCATTTAAGTGTTGCTTTGTTAATGCAGCACATTTAGTAGTAGCCTAGCACTTGGCAGGGCACAGTTGTGTGCTCTGTGAAGGACAGTTTGTGCTGGGCAGGGTTGCCCGTACACCCCTGAGGACAGGACATGCCCTCTGAATCCTCAAGCTGAATGGCGCACCCAAGAGCAGACGCTATCTCCATGTGTTCCTTGTGTCATGTAGTCCGATAGGCACCATCTTTAACATAAATGTTCAGAGCATTTATGCCTGTGGCTGCTCTGTAATGCCACCAAAGGCTTCTTGTATCTGTTCATTCTGCATCGTTCCAGCAGCCTCTTCATAGCGGGACACTGTGCTAGAGTGGCACTGTGCTAGAGCAGTGGTGTGTGTGCTTTGCAGGGAGGCCTCTGAGGCACCTGCGAGACCGAGCGCTGCGAGCGGCGCGGAGCCCCCTCTGCCTGCAGCTAAATGGCTCTGGCTATGCCCAGACTGGAGGGCCCCACCTCGCTGGGCGTCACAGCAAAACTGAAGCAACCCCGTGTTGTACTAGTTCCTTTTATTCTCTGTCACTTTTTCTCTTTGCATTTCAAAGCTAAAGACTGGATTTCGTGGCCTTTGGGCTGCTGCTTTTGGAGCCATGACACAGATTAACTCAGCTCTTTAAGCAGCTCGCTGATTTCCAAGTGCTTTGCATGACATGGATGGTGTGATGGCAAACTTCACCGTTCCTGTGGCACACATTCCCAGAACCTGCTTGTGTCATGTAAAAGGAGAGAAAATGTAATTTCCCACTGCTATTTTGGACTGAACGTACACTGATACCAGTTGCATAAGCAGTCTCAGTTCTGCACCACGCAGTACCATAAGTGGGCAGATTACCCAACACTTATGTGCTGTGGCTTTCCTTGTGCTTTCCTGTGACAGGTCTAGTTGTGGTCGGCAGTAAGATTTTTGCCTGGATGAACTGGGTCTGGTCCAATATGGGCAGCCCCAGGTCTGGCTTTGACCAAGTCATTCCACATCTAATGGATCCATTTCCCCATCTGCAAAATGAGAATCATGTACCAGCCTGCTTTTGAAAAGTGATGTCAGGCTCATGGATGACAAGTGTTACTAAAAGACAAGTTGATACTAACACATGTGTCCCTGGAGCTCAGCCTACAGTGAAGGCATCTGTCGTGTGCCCTTTATTCCCATCTGAAGCACCTATCTGCTCTGTATATATTTTTAGAAGATTCCATGGATTTTAAGGTTCGAAGAAGCACTTTCTTGCTGTGCTGAGAGCAGCTCTCTCACTTTGTTGACCCCTTAAGGCATCAAGCTGTTTCCAAGAGAGGAGCCTTCCCCGCATGACTCCTGCTGGAATGATGCTCCTGGGAACAGGCACCCAAATGGTGGGGGTGAGTGTGACGTGAGCAGGTTCTTCCCCGTCCAGCCCTATCCCAGTCCTGCCTAAGAGACACTCAAGCAGCCACTGTTCCATAGATTCCATATCTCTTCAGCTGAAAACAATGACTCCTAATGTACCTAATTCACCAGCCAGTTTGGGGGACCTCGTGAGAAACCAGCCTGATGCGTAATTCCTAATTGTTCTGCCTTTGAGAAACACTGTCAGAGCAGGAACAACGTAGTCAGGTTTCCAGCTGAGGGGTGCCTGGTGCGTGAGTGCAGGATGAGCCGCAGAGCATCTGCAGGGGGTGCTGCGTGGCTTATGTGCGAGGACGTTCAGCCTGCTCTTCTGGTCCTGAAACTATCAGGTTTTTTAATCTGAAGTCAGAATCCAAAGGGCAGGTTTGTGCTGTGGGAAAACCTTTTCAGTAAAATCAATACAGGGAATAATTCATCAATAATCTGGGCTTTTATTGATACAGCTGTGGGTGGAGGAAAGTTTCAAAAATGTATCAGCTGGAATCTCTGTGACTAGTTGAACTGGAAGTTTTATTCATAGTGGAGGGCTGGAAAGAAGAGTCCTAATCTTTACCTTTAGATGTTCAGAGATAAACAACTACAGATGCAATTGGTTTGAATCAAAAGCTTAGTATAAACACTGCCAAAAATACTCAGTGATAGGCAAGTGTTTGACAAGCACATATGCTTGCCCCTTATTAGAGAGGAACATAATAAATTGAAGTTAAGAATCACCCACTCTAAGTAGACTCCTACTCTAAGTCTCTCCTACTTCAGATAAACTGATTTTAAGGTTAATGAAAACCTGAGAAAAATATGCAGGAAAGGTAAACTGAGAGAAAATACTGAGTATTTAAGAGAAAGAATAGGGTGGGTAAAAGAGCCCAAGGTGTCGCACAAGCTGCTGCATCCAAGAACAGGTTTTATTCTAGTTGCATGCCGAGATACTTCTGAGAATACGCGTAAGAGCCGAGCAAGTATCCACACGCTCAGGCCGTTTGAATGTGACCTAAGGAATTCATCGTGTCAGAACCAGGGTGCTACCTGACGTGCCCGAGGGGTCGCCTGCCTTGGGGGACAGCGTGTGCTCGTTTTGCCCCCGGTGCAGACGGTCCCGCGCGGGAGCTGAGCGCCTCCGCTCCACGAGCCCTCTCCCTGCGTGGCCTTTGGCAGAGCCAGGGACGGAGCTTTCTCCGGCACGTGTCCTGGCGCTGTATGACGTGGCCTGAAGATGCTGCCCTTGGGGAGCGTGTGAAAGAGGCTCCTTCTTCACAAACAGGTCAGCGTTCACGTGGCTGAACTGACGTTTGAGCTCTCTGACATCTCCAATAGCACAAACCGTCGCTGACTTTGCTTGTCAATTTGTCATGACGGCCAAGATGCTTGTTCTCACCAAGGACTCTTCATTTGTCTTATATGAACAATGAAAAATAATCTTTCTTTTTTTTCTTACAATTTGGACTGCTGCTGGACTCCAAGTTTCTGCTGATACTGGTTTCTTGCTGGAGGGGAAAAGGTCAACCCACATTAATGTAATAAGGAACCCTCAGTACCATGAGCCCAGAGCAACAGTGTGAGCAGCTCAGAGCAGGAGACAGGCTATCAGTACTTGATCTTTGCTCTGGCATCTTCTCTGCCTGGCACAGTGTCCAACTTTGCTTGTTTAAAAGTGCTCTTGGTTAGCATTTGAGAGCATTATTACCTGTACAGTTCTTTTTAGACATAAAAAGTGAGCATATTGCATCTGAGTTGAGTCTTACTCACCAGCAAGCATGTTAAAGTGTTGGTAGGGAGAAGGTGTATGTGCAAAGCACATTTCCAAAGAAACATTGTCACTGTTGTCCTCTTCAGTCGCCAAATCCTTCTTGATGCAGTAGCTGCTACTTCCTACCCTGAGCCAGCTCTACCATAATGAAGCATTTTACTCAGCCATTCTTATTCTTCCTTGTTCTTCTTGTTTTTCCTGTGCCTTTAAAGCACTGCAGCTGCAACACGCCTGTAGTTCATATGACTAAGCTCAGAACGCTCTGCTGCCCTCACACCAAGGAGATGCTCATTACTGAGTGCTAGGCTCCGTGTAGCTCCCAAACTCCTGCCGTGGCTTCCTGGCGAGGCGAGGCGAAGGAAGCGCTTTGTGCTGGTGTCATGACCCCTGCAGAACTGCCTCCCTCCTGCACGCAGGAGGGCGAGAGCCCAGGGCTCCCGCTGGGCTGCACCAGAGCGACGGGAAGGGCTGAGGCGGGAGCCTCGCGGGGTGGCAGAGCCACCGCTTGTCTTTTGCCAAGCAAATGGCATGGAGTGTCATTTGTAGTGTCATTTGTAGTGTCATTTGTAGTGTCACAGGACGCGGTGGACCCCGCGGCGTGGGGAGGCACTGAGAATGACATGCTCCTACAGCCTCCGGTTCTTTGCACGTGCAGTTAGAGAGCAGGATACAGATCCGGGCAATTGGATGCTGTTTGCATTAGCATTTCAGGTGGAAGTAAAGGTTGTAGAAGTAGTATACGTGTGAACGGGATTGAGTAAGCGTTAGGCTTTCATCTGCAAGTGTAACTTTTCAAAAGAGGACTAAGGAAAAGACTGATTTATTCACAGAGATTTATCCACTAAGAAATACAGCTGCGTCTGACAGCATTTCAAATTGTATTCTCCAATTACTCTTAAAGTGCAATGACATTGTTATTGCAAATGATAAACATGCAAGAAGCCTTCCTGTGGCTTCAGCTGAGTGTTTGCAGGGAGGGAAAAAGACCTCTGGGCACACTGGATTCAGTCTGACTTCCATTCCAGTCAGCAGAAACATTGCAGTTGATCATGTCTCTTGGATCTTAAATTTATTCCCTATATCGCTTTCTTTAATGATGTTTATCCTTTTATTGACTACATTTCTCTGATCAGGAAAATCTAGAAGTCCTTTTGACCAATTAGAGCATTAAAAAATAAATTGGGACAAATTGTTGTAAAGGAGATGTTGACCAAATGGCTCATTAAATGTTTTCCATAGTGATTTATGCCTGTGCATATTATTTCTGTTCCTTGCTGATTTGTTTTGTGTATGAGATATAGGCCTGTTTGAGGATCCTGAAAGAGAACTGGATTGTAAAATCACATTGGATTCACCTGGTAGGATCATGGTAAGATCTAACCAGGGGCGAAAGCGAAAACCATCCCACATATGTCTATTTTGAGGGGATTTTTGCCGAAATACCTGGTGATATTTCCATTGCATGAAAGATAGTGGACTAGACGCGTGGGGGTATATTCCAAACATTTTTTACAATTTGATGCATCCCATCAGAATTTGTCTTCTTTGACTGCAAAAAATGTGTATTTGGTAAACAACTTTCCAGCAATACTAGTATTTCCTTTTTACTCAGTGTTGATTTGCTTTTCATTTTTCATTTTTATAAATGATCTAAAACACATATAAACTAATCAAAGTCTAGAAATTATTAGCTGTTTTTGACTGATATTTTCTATATCCATCAAGTTTTGATCCTCTATGAAGTGGTTTCATGAAATGCCAACCTCCTACACAGTGATGAAACCTGCAAACATTTTTGGAGCAGGCGTACACGTGCAAACAAGGACATGTGAACTGTGCAGATACTCGTATTCTAGAAACGGGTGCAATTTTCAATATCATCTCTGTGTGGGGGAAGCTGCTATTGAAACAATTGCTTTCCAGTTTCTAGGTGCCTGGTTGTTGCAGTACAGAAGAAGAGTGGTTGGAAAGGGTTCTATGGACTACAGAGGCAGATAGGAGTTATCTCCTCTGCTCTGGGATAGCAAGGCAAATCCATGCTTTCCGGGGCCACAGGGGCCTAAAATAACACAAATAAATTCATTAGTGCCGCGGCGCTCCCGGGGTCTGTTCGGAGCACGCTCGGGAGGGAGATAACCCCCTCATGCCCTCTCGATGAGGGGAAGAGCAGTCGCACTGCTGCGATGGGGAGAGTCTGGGAGACGCAAAGTAGCAC
Organism: Eudromia elegans; assembly: GCA_003342815.1. NCBI lineage: Eukaryota > Metazoa > Chordata > Aves > Tinamiformes > Tinamidae > Eudromia > Eudromia elegans. The sequence goes on along the minus strand of PTEX01000089.1, from coordinate 1,407,481 downwards.
GTTAGAGCACACGGAACGGGGATGAAAACTGCAACTTTTTCCTATTATTACACCAAAGAAATGATGATGAATTCTTGTTTCTTGTTTTTTTTCTCTCTGATGCGTAGACGTGCAGGGCCCGCAGCACGGTAGCTCAGGACCCCTATCCCGGGCAGGGAGAAGCGCTCGCTTCCCCGCATGGCTGGTTCAGGGGCTCGGAGGCGCCCACAGAGGGCGGCGGAAGGGCTGGCCACGCTGCAGGTCTGCAGCAAGGCAGGGCACATGCAGGGGCAGCGCAGGGAGGATCCCAGGAGCAGAACGGCCAAAACGCGGCATTCCCTCTTGGGCGCTGCAGGACACAGCGCGGCTCTCTCCGGCGGTCAGACAGGAGCGGGGACCACCCAACGCTTCGCTCTTTGACCTCACGCGAGGCAGTCCCGCTCGCCAAGTGCTCGCCGGGAGGACTCGTGTTTGCCTTGCCTCCCAGCTGCACGTGCACACTGGCGGCCTCTCCGACGGCGCCTCAGACGGAAGCGGCGTCGTGTTACTCTGACACACCTCGCCATTTCCTTCTACGCAAAAATGGCAATTCCTAGGCTTCAAGGTATCATCCAAGTATGAATATACCCAGAGTTACCTTCTGAGCTCTGTGACAGTTGAGGTTGGGAGATAAATAAAAGGGTTAAATCTTCGGTTCAGTCCTTTTCCTCTGGTTTTAAGGGAGGCAAACTGCACTGTGTTGGCTGGAGCCTCCTGGTCCCCAGCACAAGATGTGGGCAGGAGCAGGCCCAGAGGCACCGTGGGCGCCCATCGCCTCATCGTGACATTCGCACAGGCCATGGGGCACTGGAAAGTGCCTGTCACAATCTCACCGCCAGAAGCTTTAACTAGAACTTTTGATGTTCTGCAGAGGAAAAATCCTAGAATCAAGAATCATAGAATGCCTAGGGTTGGAAGGGACCTGTAGAGGTCATCTAGTCCAGCCCCCCTGCACACGCAGGGTCCCCTAGAGCATGTGGCACAGGGTGATGTCCAGGAGGGTTTGGAAGATCTCCAGAGAAGGAGACTCCACCGCCTCTCTGGGCAGCCTGTTCCAGGGCTCTGTCACCCTCACTGTTAAGAAATTCTTCCTCAAGTTCCTGTGGAACTTTTGGTGCCTCAATTTGTGGCTGTTTCTTCTAGTCCTATCACTGGCCACCACTGAGAAGAGGCCAGCGCCCTCCTCCTCACTCCCTGTCTTGAGATATTTATATACATTGATCAGATCCCCTCTCAGTCTTCTCTTCTCCAGGCTGAAGAGGCCCAGCTCTCTCAGCCTTTCCTCATAGGGCAGATGTTCCAGGCCCCTAATCATCTTTGTGGCCCTGCGCTGGACTCTCTCCAGCAGCTCCACATCCCTCCTGCACTGGGGAGCCCAGAACTGCACACAGTACTCGAGGTGCGGCCTCACCAGGGCTGAGTAGAGGGGCAGAATCACCTCCCTCGACCTGCTGGAGACGCTCTGCTTAATGCACCACAAGATCCCATTGGCCTTCTTGGCCACGAGGGCACACTGCTGCCTCATGGTCAACTTGTCGTCCACCATGACGCCCAGGTCCCTTTCTGCGGGGCTGCTCTCCAGCATATATAACTATATTACATATAGCATATATAACTCTCCAGCATATATAACTATAACTATATATTAGTTATAATCCTTTCTCACACAAAAGAAACATGAAAAGAGATACTGAATATTTCCAAAGAAAATACATATGGCATCAGCTTGGCTGTCAAAGGGTAGGTGGGTAATTTTTGCACTCCCCCATGACTTGAATGCCAGTTAATAAATAATGTAAACTATTCTGGAAAGATGGGGAGGGGAGAAAAGTTCCCCTTAACTCATTTCCGGCAGGTTCTGAGAAGTTGTTTCTAGGTAGAACAGAGAGGCCCAAGCAGAGCCCCCCGGGAGGGCCGGGCAGGCGGCGCCATCGTTGGTGCGCTGCCCGCTCAGCGCTGAGGAGAAGCCAAAGCACCTCCTGTCTCCTGCCCCATGGAGGGAACTTCAATCCGCAAGGAAACCGAGGAAGAAGCTGCATCTACGGCAGATACAAGACACTGACAGGGAACAAAAATTCATTAGTTTCACAGTTCACAGCTCCTGTTTTAGATAGAGCTGTCTCTCTTCTCAGGCTCTGCCAAACCGTAATTTCATAACTGTGCTGCTATTCCTGGTGTCCCACCCTTTCCGCAGAAGAACTCTTAGGGTGATTACACACTCCCACCGCCCTCGGCCCACGACACAGGTGGAGCAGGGAGCACCGGCACACTTGTGTCAGACCAGAGCCCGCGCAGCTCGGCCGGCGGGAGAGCGCCCCGGCCTTCGGCGAAGCAAAGGCGTGTCTGCTCTGCACGTTACAAAAGCACGAGAGCTGCCACAAATGCTCAAGTCTCCGGAACACCATCAGCACCAAGTACGGTCTCAAAGCTTTGATGATGCGCTCGGAAGAGCCTGTGATTCACAGCCAACTGCAAAAACAAACAAACATCAAATACACCCTCATTTCTACATCCTCCTCTCTTACAAATTAATTCACTGTCTTGCTAACTTCTTGATACTTGTCTGAAAACGAAGTATTTTGGTCCCTTTCAAAAGACAGAAGCAATTAGCACATAACTACACACCACTGGAATCTGTGATCATTTATTGCAATCGACTGAGAGAGCAATAAAGTTTTCTTCTAAGAACACTCTAGGTTTCCTAGTGGCTTGCAAATCCCACAGAAATTTATAGCAGGATTCCCTACTTCTTAACAAACATCTGCTGCAGTACAAGGTAATTTTACTCTGATTCAGCTGTACAACGAGATCTTCCATTTTATCTGTCTTGGTAAAATTAGCACTGAAATACATACTTTGCAAACAAGGCAATATACCGTAAACATTTTCTTTAACTGTAGAGTGCAACTTTATGGGTTTAAGGTAATTACAAGTAATTACAGACCAATTCTCTCAAATAATAAAGACTTCATAATTTTAATAGCTACACAAAGGTATGTAATGCTAATTAGCAGAAACAAGTTTAACCTTAAAAAAGAAAGCCTGCTGCAAAACACAGTATTTCAACACAGGAGCCCAAGTGGAGCAACACGCGTCCTCCAAGACTACAAGATCTTGCCTACACAGACAGATCAGTTGTTTTGTCGTACATAAAAGTAGGAGAATGGAAGAAGAAGGGGATGCCTGCTGCCCTATGCCCTGCTGCCCTAACAGAGGGCTCCACACGGAGGCCCCACAAGTGTTTCTGAGCGGAACTTCCCGGGTGGCCAACCTGGTGCCTTGGCCACTGCTGCCCTGCTGGGGCTGCTCGTGCGAGTCACGGGGAAGGAGCAGGATGATGGCACTGAGGAGGTGCTGAGGGCTCCTCTCTCAGCTGCTGACGCCCACTTCTGCCCTGCAGTACTGGTGTTATCAGTCGTCGGTGATTTTGTGCACCCCAAAGCGGTTGATTGGGCCTTGCTTGTAGAGAAACTTCTTCTCTTTCTTTTTGTAGAGGCTTCTCTTTCTATCACTCAATCACAGAGTATGGCTCAGTGGTGCTCTCTGTTAGGCCAAACGAGGAAGAACTTCTTTCCTGTGAGAGTGACAGAGCCCTGGAACAGGCTGCCCAGAGAGGTGGTGGAGTCTCCTTCTCTGGAGCTCTTCTAAACCCGCCTGGATGCCACCCTGTGCCACGTGCTCTAGGGGTCCCTGCTGGAGCAGGGGGTTGGAGTAGATGATCTCTGGAGGTGCCTGCCAACCTCAGCCATTCCGTGATTCTGCGAAATGTTCAGTTTTCCGCCATGTATAGACACGTTCTCCAACCAGTGAGGCGAATGTGTGGTGACGGCTGCATACACCGGGGTCTTAGAGAAGGGGTCTGCAGCTCCAGCTGCACCCTCCGCTTCATGAGCGCCTGCCCCTTGGCACCAAGTGTTCCCTGGGGCGCCACAAAGGCCGCCTTGTTTCCCGAGGGAGCACGATAGCATATCAGTGAAACCCACATTAAACAACGTGAGGGACGTCAGAAAGACGCCCCGCTCACAAGAGGAGCGGGTTTCAGGGAGGCTTTACAGAGATGTGAACAAGACTGCCATGCTTTGATGCCTTAACAAACCCCCACAAAAAGCCAAGGCGAGCCAAGCGGGACATTCTCACACAGCACTAGGGTGATGCCAAAAAATATACGCCTTGCCGTAAAGCTGCCTCTCATCAGGTAAAATTTAGTTCAGCCCAGCAAAAGGCCAAATTATCCATGTAGGGGAAAAAAAAAAAAAAACAGCAGGCCACAGAATGTATGCATTTCATATTCATAGCATTAATATGTTCATTAATTGAGAAGACATGATGAGAATGGCTGAAGTCACACAGATAAAAGTTAGGAAAGTGGCACACAGTTTAGTGGTGGCTTATTCTCATAGTTAATTAGTAACCACAAAAGTGGTGGGTTTGCACTCTCCAGAATTACTCACTATGTAAGTTGTTGAACGAAGAACTGAGCTTGGTTAGACTGAAAGACATTCAGCTCAATGCCAGATAACCAAGTGAAGTTTAAAGATCTGCAATATAAATATTACCCAGTGTAACAGTCTCCTTTTAACATTGAGGTATGGGGGAAAAAAAATGTGCAGTTTGCTCTGTGCAAACTGTAAAGAAAACGTGATCCACTGTACAAAGACAGAGCAGATGGGTCTTGGTTGGGGGGTCCTTCACCACTATGCTGTACATCAGCTAAGGACTCATCTTCTCCTTGGAGGTAGCTGTGATTTTGATGAATGATGCACAGGTTTATGAACTGCAAAGCTCTTTCAGCATTTAAGATACCAAGTAATTTAAAAATTTTTTTTAAAAGCCCTTATATATACATCAATAATATCAGCAATATCAATTTTCACATCATTAAGATTCAAAAAGGGAAAAGATCAGATGCACATGACACAAGTAACAGCTCAAAAAATGAGTTACCACCACATGTTTATTTACATAATATATCTCTGAGAAAATTCACCGCAATCATTCACAACACAAAAGAAAATCTAGGTGACATTTGCCTATACATTATCTTTCTTCAACAACTAAAAGTAATTTTTTAGCAATAGATATGTGTACTAAAAGTCTATACAACGTCCTTTTCTCTCCCAGTCTCCATAACGTGTAGGTTCAGGGCCTTTAGGTCCACCTCTCTCTTTTGTAGTGGGATTGATTCCATCAGGAAATTCTAAAATGAGACGGAAAGCTTATTAAAATGCCTCTAACACTGACAAAACAAATATTTTATCATCTAAGATATCTGCTTCTCAGTTTTGTTTTTAACATAAAATCAATTACTTTTTATTTGTAAAGGCAATTTTGAGTTAACCTCTTCCCAGAAAACCAGCAGCAATTTCAAAGAGTTTTGTGGCTACGACCAAGAATCTATTACCACAAATGCAGTGGCATTACCAGTCATGAAAATGAAAAGCCACTCCATGCCCAAGGCACTGAACACCACAGTTTCCACGGTATTCCTAGGGAGAACCTGCGTCACTCAGGCATGCTGTACATATGGTCACCACACCTAAAATACCAGCTCACTTGCAGGGGTTTTAGGGCTCTGATTTTGAACAGTCACATATACGGCTTTTAGTCAAGAGTCTATAGGGTTTATTCTTATATTAAAAATAAGTTTTTGTGCATGTTGTCTTTTTTTTTTTTTTTTCAGGAAACAGCATGTTGATGTTTTTATACCGTCTGGATGCTATGGTCAAAGGATGTATTATGAAATCCTAACTAGCCAAAATTAGAAATTTTACCGTTCAACCTAAGCCTGATATTTAATTGTGATGCCCTTAAAGAAGAGCGAGACTCTTCCCAAGTAAAATCCCAAAGGGATTTGCAAATCTCTTTGGGAAGCCACATGCTAAGCTTAAATGCCGGCATCCCCAGCACCCTACCCCGCTCATGCTGCCTGCTCACCCGTTACAGCTTTGGTCCCAAGCTCACCTGCCATCTTCCTCCTGATCCTTATGAGCACCCTGCTCAAGCGCTGCCTCACACAGCGCCCCTGTTTGAGGTGCAAATCCAGCCTTGCACGCTGAGCAGCGCTGCCCTTTCTCCACAACCACGAGGCAGCTCAGCACTTGCTGAGGGTGGCTGCCAGGGCTCAGGAAAGCAGTGGATTTTGTGCAGGGCGGTTTCCAGCCTGCCCTAGACTGCAGAGCTCCTTGAGGAGCACCCTGCCCCACACATCCACTGGCCAGGCTGGTTCCCAGGGCTTCCCAGGCGCACATACACAACGTGGGGCTCCCTCCATCATATCCCCACCTCAGCAGCAGGGGAAACTACAAGTAACGAGCAGCAGAGTTGAAAATGAGAAAGACAAGAACAGAAACCCTACAGAGCACAGAGAAAGGAGGAGAATAATGGCAGGAGACTCACGTTGCTACAGGCAATAAAGAATGACATACTGAGATGTCTGTTTAAAAATTCACGTGGATCAAGACAGGAAATGTGAGTATCTGGGCACCTCTGGGAGCATAAGGGGCACAAATGCATCTAATATTATTCTGTACATCAGCCCAATGTTCAGTACTACCAAAATGTTGACAGTTGTTGCAGAAGCTCAGAGATGTTTCCCTGTGGGAAAAGGCCAGCTTAAACCTGTAACTTCTATTTTTCCCCCTAATAATTATCTAATAATTGCACAGTTAGCATCCTAATAAATTACTGCTAGTGCCATATATATATATAGATGTGTGTGTGTGTATATATATATATAAACACAAAGGCAAAACTAAACTTTAAGCCAAAATACTGAGTCTCACAAGAAATATAGAACATCAAACAAAAAGGAGAAAGTGAAAAATATTTGTTTGTTTTAGATGAAGCAGCAATGGCACAGATTTTCTGGAGAACAAACAGAGGAGGGATGTGGAGTTAAGCAGCTCTCTCTGCTTACACAGAAACTCCCAACTTGAGTCAGTTCTGAAGTGAGTCACAGTCTGAAATGGGCTGCAACCAATTTGCAGATGATACTGTAATTTTGCAGTCATTTTGACTTGTGCATTCTTAGTGATTTATCAATTATTAAAAAGCTTGTCCCAGAGACCTCAAAATAAACTTACTGGTAAATGAACGGTAGCAGAACAGTACTGTGTAGGTATGTGTGAAGCAGCTAAAGCATGACTAGCACTTTCAGCTAAGGAAAAACACCTAAATACAAAGAATATGGTGCCTATCTGGTGCCTCAGCCGTGTGAGGTTCTCTAAAGGAATCTCACTGAAGCCAATGGACGGCAGCCTAAACAGCAGGAGTTCACCAGGACTCCTTGCACCCTATGGAGTGGCTCTGTAAACTTGGCATCTGTTGTCGCTCTTCAAAAATCTACATGCAAGGCTAAGAATGCACCATGCAAATAAAGCAAGGATCTGAAATCTTAGGAGGACTAAGAAATAGAAGAAGCTTCTTGCATAATAAAAAAAAGCAGTTGGTGCCCTGCTGAGTTGACCAGCACTGCTTATAACGACACTGTAACACACCAACATGAGCTACACCAGCTACACAGCTATGAATCACAGGACAGTTTAGGTTGGAAGGCAATTTTGGAGAACATCCAGCCCCATCTCCGCTTCAAAGCAAGCTCAGGGGTAGGTCAAGATGTCTGGGTAAATGTGAATGTCTCCCAAAACAGACACACCAAAAGCTTTCTGGGCAACTTATTACAACGTGATAGACCACCCTTGCTCTGCAGATTTTTTTCCTTACACATCCCTTCCCGCAGTTTGTGATCACTGCCTCAACTTTGTTTTTTTTTCAGAATTGCTGAGCTTAGAAAGAGATTTTTGCAAAGTGTTGAATAACTGTCCTTCTTAAACTTAGGTCAAGATGGCAGGATCTTTCTTTTAAAATATGGCTTTCAAATTTGGTAAAACATGACTTACTTTCCAACGGTTCCCTCTCCGTATTGGACTCCTCTGGTTCATCAAACCGACCTACTGGTAACTTTGGTTTCTTAAGCGACCGCTTAACAGGCTGGGATCTTCCTTTTTCACTAGAGCTGGTGCTGAGCCAAGAGCTGCAAAGCAGTGACGAACCTATCAAACAAATACATATTTCTATCATAAATGGGACAGTTTAATGCTGAATAGAAATACCACTATTTAGAAAACCTCTGGGGAAAAAAAAAAAAAAAAAAACCCGCTGCAGAAACTTGGAAGTGGAGGACAGAAAACAAATATCAAATACTAGTTTAAAATTCCTCTCATGGACCCTAAAGAAATCAGCACAGATTCTCATTTTTGGCCCTAGAAACATATACAGACACAAATGCAATAGATGTCTAACTTAGTTCTCAAAATCAGGATATTTTAAATTGCTCAAACTATCTTCATCTTCTTGCATTTTAGATGCTAAAAAGCTAAGCTAGCAGAGAACAGACCATTCTGTTTTCCTGGAGAAGTCCTAACCTCCTCCAAGAAGCCTGCTGATTTCCAAGTCTTGGCGCATTTCCAGCAGCTTTTGAGTCAGAAAATGCCTCTGCTTTCCCAAAGGAAACTATTAAAAAATAGAGAACGCTGTTCCCTTAGTAACAGGTTTTCTTGAATGTTGGTTGAGACTAGTTGGGCTTCCCTTATGATGGTAAAATAATTAAGCTGGTAGTCAAAAGCACAGACAAACTCAAACTTTGGGTAAGTTTAAATCCAATTATATAATTGTATGCAAGTGCTTTAATTAACAGAAATGTCATTTTTACATTCCCTATTAGACTGATACTTTTGCATTTGGTTACAAAACCAAATATCCACAGCAGACACGAACTGTCTTCTAAAAATACTTCAGCTCTGCATATGTCCTTAGAGCAGCTCTTACTTCTCTTAGGAAGAAGATGCAAATCCTTCTGGTAGTATGTGGCTGCAAATCACTGAAAACCCACAACCATTTTACTTTGCTGAAGGGACAGTGCTGGGAAACCCTCCCAAGCAGCATGGGCTTGACTCCCCTACACCAACTACGGATCCGCTCGTATTCCCAGAATCTGCGGGCATCAGATAGCGCTGACAGCACTTCATGCACCAAGGGAAGAGACAAGCGTGGTACAAGGATCTCAGCCGGGAGTTCCCAGAGCACAGTCTTTTCAAGTGGCTCCCAGTTCGTACTGGTGTTGTGCATGCTGGGAACGGGCACTTGCCGGGACGCTCTGTGGACTGGAATATCGACCATCCTCTTTGCAACCAACCACTCAAAAGGGCCTGGAAGGGCCCGTAAACACCTACCACCTTCCCAGCTCTTCTTACTATCACACACGGCACCAAACTGATGCAATGATGATACCACAGCTAGGTTTAGATGTGACACCAGATCTAGGATATCTGGGATCACAGGAAGCCTCAACTTCTGATGGAGGAGGAACTGGCTTGCCCTGTAGCCCTACAGAATATACTAAATTAGGTCAGTGCTTTATAGGTATACTTTTAGGTTATGTTTTTTTTTTTTTTATTAGGTTACATTTTTACTTTTTTCCCCCCAAATCCCCGTGTTCTGCAGCGCTCCCATTCTCACACATCCTCCGACCCACGCTGCTCCCCAAGGAAACTGCCTCCAACTGCTCATCTAAAGGGCACTGCCCTGTAACCTCCAAGGCCACAGCGGGTTCTCTCCAGCTGCCCTGCAGAGCAGCACGGAAACGCTGCCAAACGCTCCGCTCCCCTTTGGAGATCCATAATAAACACGGAAAACCTTTAACCTTGACACTGAGGGATGACAACGCACCGCAGGGCATGGGAACACCCTACGGCACAGGCTGCCGGCTTGCAGCGCGTGGGAATATCGCGTATAGTAACGGCAACGCAGTCACGCACTACAGCGTGTAGCAGCGCACGGGGCAGGGAGAGCAGGAGGACAAGCAGCAAAAGGCACGAAGGGGAAGGGGGTGACGCCGCAGCCTCCACCCGGGCCCATCCCGAGCGCCTCCCCAGCAGCGCCGCCGGCAGCAGGGGGAGGGAAGAGGATGGGAGGCGATGGCGGGAAAGGAGAAGCCCCGAGGCCGCCGGCTCCCTCCCTCCTTCCGCCGCCGCCTCTTACGCGCTGCCCCCGGCGCGCCGCGCAGCAGCCGCGCGGCCATGGCGGCCATGGCGGCGCCCCCGCCCCCGCCGCTCTGCGCACGCGCAGCGGCCGCGGCGCCACCCCGGGGGCTGGGCCCGCCCGGGGCGGGGAGCCGCGGCCGTTGGGGCCGGGGCGGCAGAGGCCCGGGCGGGAGGTTGGACTAACGGCAGGCGGTGACAGGGAGGCGCCTCCGCCCGGGCTCGAGAGGGCGGCGGGCAGCGCGGCCCCAGTGCGGTGCGAGCTCGGCGTGGGCCGCGGCCAGGGAGCGAGGGCCCGGCTGCGTGCTGCGTCTCGCGCCGGCCAGCGTGGGCCTTCACTAAGGGAAATGGCGTGTTCAGAATAAATCCAAGGCTGGGGGGAAACGTTAGGTGCGTTTGGTGCAACTCAGGAAGCCCTGGGAGTTGTCTTGACCTGGTGACGTTTGGCTGTAGCTCCAGGTGACTTTGTTCTTCCATAGAACGCCCCAGAAGTCCCTGGCCACGGACCCCAACCAAACGATAGTTAGTGCAAACGATTCCCATGTTCCTGGAGAGCCGAGTCCAAAAGGGCGTTTGGTGTTCACATCCGAGGGGTTTCAGAAAGCAAATCCGGGCAGTAAAGTAAGAGGGGTGATGCTCCACTGAGCTCATGGACTGCACCTGGCCACACCTACGCTGAGAGCGATTGAATTTAATTGACTGCCTTGTGTGTGCCATTTTCTCAAGCAGCTTGTTATAACATGGTTAACTGGAGATGAGGTGTGGAAAAGAATGGAAAAATCCTCCATTCTAAGAGCAAAATGCTGGGCTTCTGGACGGGAGGATTGCGGGGGGCTCCAGCAGAAACATGGCTCTTCTGCCCAAAAACAGCAGAGGAAGAACTTACCAACCATGTGGTCAGTACAGCGGAAGCCAAAGTGAATTCACTACCTTGAAAATACTCATACCGAACTGTCTGCAGATACCAGTTACTACTAAGTTCTATTCCTTAACAGCTTAAGGCAAATCCATTAAAAAAAATGCTCAGATGCATCAATTCCCAAATGGCAAGAATTAAATAACAGGGCAAGATTAATTAGAAACTACTCTTCCACCTAAAAAATAAACTGAGGTCTGCAAAACGTTTTTTTTCCCCTCTAGTCTTCCTCCTTCTTCCGTTCATGTAAAAATGCAAAGCTAATTTTTTACTCCTGCATAATGTATTGTTAGGTCACGTGCTTGAGGAGGTCGGGAATCTGCACGGAGGAAAAACGAGCACGCGTATGTCGCAGAATTTGCCATTCTGCAGTTAAGCACAGGATTCTTTTTGTCTCCTCACGCTTTTCAATGATCACTTCTTTCCTCCCAAGGAGGAGTCAAACCGGATTGTGCTCTGCTTTATTTTGCTGCTCTAAGAAGCAGGGAGCAGAGGAGCTGGCGCAGAGACCTCTCCTGCAGCAGGTCCGTGGGGATGAGGACCAGGCACCACTGCAACCCTGCCACAGAGGCAGCGAGCAAAGGGGCCGATCCAGCCCAAACCCCTCTTCCTTCCTCTCGGGCTTTCTGAAGACGACACCCATCCACATAAGATCCCTTGTATAAAGAGGGATTTTGTGGCTATAAAGTCTCCACCAACAGGGAATCTCCTGGCCCTGCTGCCGAGTCAGGCACCTTCCACAACAGAACATGAACCCCTCTCCCCAATTAGCAGCCATTTCCAGATCTATGAGATAAGAAAGTTTAATTTTCATGGAAGATTCAAACACAAACCAAGGAAATAATTTAGATACACTATGTACACACAAATGCTTACGTACAGTCATTTCATTTTACGCAACGTCCTCCTAGTAATACCCTTGGGAGGGAGCTGTGTGCAATGGCAGCAGCAGCGTAATGCCTTCAGGGAACCAGGGGCTGGCAGCTTTCTAGAAGAACACTTAGAGCTTCATTTTTGTCCCCATTCTATAGGCAGCACCTGCAGCAACGTATTTCTCTTTCAAGTGGCTGTGGGATGTTTTACTCAGCACTGTCATAAAAGGAGAGGTCACTGTCGCTACAGGAAAATGAAGCCTGGACTCAAGGAGAAGTGGGGCGGGAGATGGGGCGGTTCATGACTCCTGGTGCTAGTAGCGGCCCCTTAGCCGGGGCTGAACAGCTCTCCAGTAGCACCACAAAGCTACGGCCCTGGCAGGGCCACCAGGCTGCGCTGGGCAATGCAGAGCGGGGGGAAGAGAGGGAAGCAAAAGTCCTTTTAAATTTGGCCTGTCCTTGGAAAACTTCCTTCTAAATATCATATGCCTCCTTAGAGCCTCCTTGAGCAAACCGTGGTCAAGGTCGCTTAAATGCCTGGGATCTGTGATGAAAAAAAAACGCTGGCTATACCTCACGTCTGCTGTGCTAATCCCAAAAGCATGACCTACAGTTTTTAGATTTCCAGAGACAGAGCAATAGAGACATTTTGCTACAGTGACAGAAATGTCTAAACCCCAAAATGTATGTATTACGAGCGGTTTAACTGGATCACTGTGGACCAAACAAATCAGTATTTGGTTGATTAGCTCCCTTTGTTGATATTACAAATTTAGCTACAAGCCAACTACTAGAATACTGTTAACCAAAGGACAGCTGAGATGTCAGAACATAATTTAAGTATTTACAACATAGCAATATGGTCATAAAATAAAAGTTATTAATAAAAATAGACATTTTTCAGAGTGGGAATGTATTTAAGATATTTTCCTGTCATTATAAGGACTTGCCTAATGCAACTCAGTAATACAATAATCTTTTTAGTGTGAACACTGCCAAACCATAGGTGCTCATCTGAAACTTGTAAGCTACAGCAAAAGAAATATATTACAAACCATATTAACAAACCATATCAAATGCAAGATTTCTTCATTATAAACTATTATTGCTATATTCATTTCAAATAATACAAAATATATAAAGCCTCCCCAGAATTTTGGTAATTAGCAGATTGCAGTTTCTTTAATTGCTTCCATTAAGAGTCATGTGTTCATTTTATTAACACCAGAGCAATAATACAAGGCTAAAAATGAACATGCATCATACAACAAATTTGTATTTTTCCAAAAAAGTTCATTACAATTAGTGAATGCACATGTCGCCCCTTCCCCTGCCTTCCGTGAGCGGTTGTTTGAAGTAGATAAAAGAGAAGGAAGGAGAAACCAAACTTAATGCTATTCAGCACCAGTAAAAAGTCCACAGACCTTAAACATTCCTGTATATCAAAAACATGTTATCTGTATCACTAAATAGGCCAAGTTCATTATATTGTCCCATTTGAAGATGTATTGATTTATATTTACAATACTTCATAGTCAATAAAACATTTTAACAATGTTTAAAAACGGCTTCAATTCATAAAAGTATTGCAGAAATTTATAACATTTACTAATTTTACGTACATACAAGGAAGTCCATGTAAAACTGTGCATGTTCACATGAAGAACTGACGGAGTATGGAGCAATTTTAATAAGTTTTGCAAAACCCCAATTATTTGAAGGCAGCTATCATTAAACATTCAAAAAACCTTTAGTTGCCATTTGCTTCTGAAAACTGAAGTTCCAGTAATAAAAGTGAGTATGTAAACTAATATGTTCTCGAGATCAGTAGAAAATATATTCCCACAGGCATAGCATGTTTAATAAGGATGATAAGGAGTCTGTAGAAAACTGTTAAGATGTAGTGATATCTAACCCGACAACTCAGTAATGGTCTTCGCTGCGAGACTGACAAGTAGAGTCATTTTTAAACATCCCGTATTTTAGCAGCTCTTTATGTTTCCAGTTAAACATTCTGCAGTGCTAAAATACAGCTGAATGTGTAATACCTTGTTAAAATGTCATTTATTTTGGCATCTAAAGCCTCTAGCAAAATGTAGCCATGTAACATTGACTTCGTAAGTCTGAGAGCCAATAATACCCCAAACAAAAGTACACACTGTGCTTTAATCTCCAAATAATTAGGTACCCAAAATTAAGAAAAAGTAATAGAAAAGTAAAAAGAATAAAATAAAAAAAAAATATTGCACAGCCACATTGCCTAGAAAGTAAAAGTTGATGTTAAAAAAGCCCTAAGTGTGGATGATATAAATTATCTTCCATATAAAAAGTATAAATATCTCTTAAAATACAGCTGCAGCTATACTTCAATACCACACATTATTTGATTCATCTGTTAATGAGGTAATAACCAAGTCTCTTACAACACTTTTCTCTACTGGAAATATTTTAGGGCAGCAACAAGAAAGAACTTTTCTAAAAATATTTCTGAATCAAGGACAGCAATGTGTGCAGCTCTTCCAATGAGTGAATCTGCTGTATTGGGCAATGCATTAATTACATTATAACGAACCAAATTGCACTCCTTATTTTGAAGAACTGGCAGAAGCAGGTTCTGGATCATTTCAGCATAAATTGGTCCTGTGGAGGGAAACAGAAGTAAGTTGCACTGTGTGAATCATCATAAGCAATTATGGTTCGATGACCTTTAATGGAAAATATGTGCGTTCCAGAATAAGAGAGGCAATGTATGTCATGCTGTTTCTCTGTTAAGGTAGAATACAGAATGTTTAATTTCCTCAGGAGTCTTTGAAAAACTAAGTTTATAACTCACACATTTTATTGTTCATACATTTACTAGACTAATGTATTATAATGGCAGTTTCAAGGTATTTACCTGTCAGGAATGTTAGAACAGACTATCTTGTAATAAATACAATAATCTGAAAATAAGAAAGGTATCTTTCTTCTCAGTGCTAGTATGAAGCCTCTTGTAAACAAAACAGGACAAATTCAGAGGGCAGCTGAGCTCTCACGGGGATCGTCTCTCTTGCTTTCTGCAGAGAAAGCCCAGGGTGACTATAGACACAATGGAGTTACTTCAGTAAAGCACCCAAAAGTAAATGGGATTGGTCAGAGACCTTTGAGATTAAACCTTAGTGGACTCTTGTGGATATTTATTACCTGATTGCTTATCCTTTAAAGCTGTTTTACACATCTCAATGCGAGCAGAGTGGTAAGGAACGTAACGATCCTGCAGAGATCCTACTAACACTATGTTTTTGAAGTAATGAAGACCTGCAGGAAAAGAGGGAAGAGAAGTACCTTCTATAATAAATCACTTGACATTTGTTACAAGATACTTACACATTCTACAGCTAAAATTTGGAACCAACTTACCACAAGTCCTCGTAAAAAAATCAATTACAATAGGAACAGCGAGGGAAAAACTACTTGCTGGATACTGTACATATTTTAATGCACTCGGCTTTGACCCAATCCTGCCAATTCACACTTAACCACAGGTTCCGGTTCCAACCATTCTCTTGTGTTCTAGGACAGAGGGGATATAGGAATCAAGGGCGCAGTTTCTGGATGACAGAAGGGAGAAAAGCCTTTGCCTTGCTTAAAGAAACCCACAGGTGACTGCTGTCTCTTCTCCACTCGCCCTTCAGTCAGCAGCACAGCTGTTAGTGCCCAGCACAGGCATGGACACCACAGAGCCACCTAATGCACGTGGCTCTCTCAGGCACTGCCTCACCATAAGGTTTGGCCACCTTTAGCCCCAGAGGGGGGTCCACCCAACACAACCCTCCAGATTCCCTTTCGGAATGAAGCTCAGTTTCCTACTTCCTGGGCAAGCATTCTAACAGCAAGGTGAGGCAAAGGTAGGATCCCCTGACGGATCCCCTAAGGATCCTAAGGGAACTGTTAGGCAAAATCAGCAAACACCAAATGCAGGTGTATGTAAAGGGAAACACCAATGCTTAGCTTTGCATTGGTGCTATTAGCCCTACTTTTAACTTCTGGGGAATAACGGCCCCTAGCCCTTCCTCTGTTCACCTACAAAATTTGCTGATTACCTTCTGAGAATTATGAGAATACAGCAAATAAAGTAATTCTCCAAAGGTACTAATCTGTGGCAAACATTTTATATAAATCAAACTTTTCTTTCATAAAAACAAGAAAGGGAGAAACTACTGCAGGAAGAAAAATAAATGATTTGCATTTCAGGAGCTATACTGCATGAGATAAACTCCTGAGTTTCATTTTCTCTGTGTTGTTCATAGAGAATGTATGCATGTATTAATATATATTTGTTTGTAAAAAGAAGAACTGATCCTGAAGTAAAACACTCTTCCATCCTGCAGAGGTTGTTATCCAAGTTTCCCATATTTTATAGGCTGTTTAATGAATAGTATACCCGCAAACCCAGTCTGTCAAAAGAACAATGAGATATAACTTTAATATGTAAAAGTTGACCTTCCCAGATTTCAAAGGAAACTGCTACATAGAAAATTCTAGAAATCTATGAAATTTACATAGAAATCTGCATTATCTTGAGATCTATAAAATTATGTATAGAAAATGCATTCAAAAGAGATCCTGGATTCTGTCCCATTTGAATTGCTATTTCTTGGATTTGTGTCGCCACTGAAGGACAACACTGTCTCAGAAGATCTACTAAATCATCTAGGCTCTTCTATTTAACATCTGCTGGAACAATTCCAAAACTTTGAGCTAAGTTGAAAATAAGACATTTGGAATAAATCAAAGATAGGAGTTCCCTGCAGGCTAATCTGTTAATAGTTTTGCAAACTCCGTTTGCAAATTCCTGTATGCTTTGTATTAAGTATTTTTCATAAAAACTTTCCCACAAGAAATACCCATCGTAGTTCATGCAAAAGGTAGAGAGAAGCAGACCGGCTAGATCTTTTAATCAACCTGCAGAAGGGTGGAAGGAAAGGACAGATGTCCTGGGGAATCTTTAGAGGAACATCAGTCTACCTCAATCAACAGTTAAATCGTTTTTTTTCCAGCCTGATGTGCAATAAGAACAAACAGAAGACACACAGGGTTAAGACACTGCAATGTAATAAGAGCTCCCCATTTTGGTAAGAGTAACTCATTTTTATGCCTTGTATTGTAGTTCAAAATCTTACAAGAACATCTTGGTAACATTTTAGGCATAGTAAGTATCAGCAATCTTTAACGATAAGACACTTATTTTCTCTAATAGAAACCTACTTTTGACTACGATTCCTTCGAGAGAAGCACTTCAACAAGAACAGGGAAGGCATACAGGGCATTTGGCTGTTCAGCTGTTCTTGGGTTGTTCTGCTTTGGATGGCCCTTCGTTCTTATTACAAAGAAAAGTCAAAGTCTTCTAGTTCTAGTTATCTAATCTTCTAGTTATATTCTAGAGAATATAAACATAAAATCCCTCACATTTCTAATACGTGAGATATCCCTGAGCCATTTGTCAATGGGAAGGAACTTCACGGCATTCAACAGCTAAGACAGTCTAAGAAATATCCAGGACAAAAGCAGAGAAGTTCAACCTCAAATATGAAAGTGTGAAATTCCAAACTGTGCCTAGAGCACAATGAGCCATACTTTCTTATGGAGCAAATTTTTCAGCTAATCAATTTAAAAAAGAATATCTCAAAACCTAATTAAGGCAACATTTCTGAAACTGCTGTAATTAGGCAAAATTGCTAGATTATTAAAATTGAATTCCATTAGGAAAAGAAAAGAAAAAGGCTCATCACATCATCTGTGCAAAGCACTCTAAAAAGCACTATGCTTTTCATTAGCTAGAAAGTACTGAGCATTTTTTCCAAAGGATTTGGGATAGCTTGAAAAGAACAACCCCACTGCAGGACCTTTGCTGAAATAATGAGCTCTGTCCCATGTAACAGAATGTTCTCTTCCGTGGTAGGGAAGCTCTTCTGGGCTTCCCATACTTCTCTGTGTTCATCATCTTCTAAAGAAACTTCGGTCTCAGCTAAAGTTAATTCAAGCACAGAGAAAGCACAATTTCTGTCCTTTAGCCATCATTTCATTCACGGTAGCAGATGAATGAATAGCTTTACTAGTCATTACTGAATTAATGCTAGCTATAAATTCTTTTTTTTTTTTTTTTCAAAAAAAAATTCTTAAGTGGAGGAATGTGGAGCCATATGTAGATAGACTTTGTAACCCATGACTAACTACAGTCAGAGGATTTTTTTTGTATAAATTCTAGTGCCAGAATCAGAATAGTGTGTAGATATATTGTGAAATCTGCCTTCTGACTCTCAACATCCAAATAAATAATGAGAGATGAAGCAAATGGTTACTGATTTTCTCTGACACTTCTATGACAAAGAAAAACACAACACGCTTCATCTCTTTCAACTCATTAAAGCAAGGCTTCCATTGTTTGCAGTGGGCAACATTCACTATGGAGTTCACAAAATCAAATAAAATCAAATAAAAATAACTTAAAATCATTTAAAAACATCCCACCATCTGATCCTGTAGAGCAAGCTGCTGTTTTGCTTAGCTACCTGCTAATCATCAAATCCTGGAATAAAACAACTGAGGTTAAGACAGATGGTTGGGGACCACCTGGTCTTCCTCCCTTTCTCAAGGGAGTGCCAGCTTTGACATTGCACAGGTAGCACAGGGTTGTGCCTGCGTCAAAGGAAACTTGTTCTGTCCAGGGGCAATCCTCCTGATGTTTTCTACAAGTCTGTCCTACAAGTCTACCTCAAATCTTGACATGCCTAAACCTACCAAGCTCCCAATGCAAGGAAGCTCAACGTTTCTGTTGTAATGACACAAGAAGACTGACTGATTTGTGCCAAATCAGAGTTTCCCGTTAGTCCAAACTCTGCCTTGAGGATTTTACTTTGAAGAGCTTGGCCTACCAGATCCTTTCAGCATGCTGCTGCAGAACTGCTGTGTGCTGGGAAGTCCCCGTCCCTCTTAGCAGAACTGCTTAGGTCACCACAACCAGCAGTTAGACCTTGTCACTTGTAGCCCCACATTTATTCCGAGTTGTGAAATCCCATATTTATTCATTCTCTTGCCCACCCTACCAAGCCAAAGAATTCATCTGAGTGCACAACAGTCATCCTGTGCACAACAGTCACACCACAGCAGAAAACATGTCAAGTAAGCTTGTTCAATGCTCATCTACTATTAATGTGGATATAAATGAAAACTAAAACTTCCTTTCTTAATTTCAGAGATCAGGAAAATTCAGATTTTAAAAGGAAAGAGGAAGATAAGGCAGTAAGTAAGGCATATCACAATGCTGGTAATCAAAAAAAATCACTTTGTTCTTATAGAGTTATTTTGAAATATTTTTGGTTGAAAACAATACCGTATCATGAAATTATGTTTACACAGGCCACAATAATTTTAATTATACATATATATATATTTATCTGGGCTGCTACAATGCTTTTTGTTCTGAACAGCTTGCATGTAATCATATCTGGCAACCTGCTGTAATTTCTCGTCACAGTATGAAATGACGAGTCATTTCCAAGACCCCTGAAAACACCAGACAGATTGTGGTTGCTGAAGATACGACAAGCAGATATTAAGAAGATTATTCCCAAAGGCAAAATAAATCTAAAATTTATCATCATGAAGAAGCAACACCAGAAAATTAAATTTACCACTGGGTTTAAAAACATCTAAATCTCTCAACTGGCAATTTAAGGTAATGTGTGCAAAGGAAACTGATAATTGTGAAATTCGCATAAACTTTAACTCTCTTCATTTTGAGCTATCCTACTATCTTTTGTTAGCTAGGAGGAGACATGGACACATCTTGTTCTTTATCAGAAATTATCAATCACAGTAATTTTAAAAGACAGAATAGCTTTAACTTAACGGAATTTTGAATGGTCAAGTCCAGAAAGGAAACATTTAGATATTTTTTGGATAACAATCAAATGTGTAAGTCTCAATTCTCCCCACTACCTGCTTTTATTCTTTGCAAAAAAAGATTTATTTTTATATGGCAACCTAATACAAACCTTGGAAAATTGTTCTGCTTTCCAAATTCTGGACTTCAAAGATAAGGTATAAATGGGCTTTTTAAGGTCACTTTAACAAGTTAACTTTTTAAGACTACTTTCCCTGATTTAGCAAAAAAACCCCCTTGATAGCTAAGCAATGAATAAATTATACGTTTTCAAAACACTGTACAACAATAGCACAGCAGTAATTGTATAAAACAAAACTACTTTGCAGACAAATCACAGAGTGATCTCTTCTTTTAGAGAATCAAAAACCTTTTTCCTTTTTTTTCCCCCTTCTCCCGTAAATAAAATGATGAGACTTTCACCTCTCTCCTTCTCCCCAGCCTTTCCTTCTCACTTGCCCAAAGCCCATGGATGAACCTGGAAAGCAAGCCTCCTTGTGAGGCAGTGACCCGAGATACAGCACTTATGTCTGCAGTAAGAGGCAGAAAAAGGAAGCTGAATCTTCGGAAGCCAAAAGACTGCCCAATATTTGTAGTCTGTCTACAGTTTATGGAAATAAGATCTGAAACTCAGCTCACAAACTCTTATTTAACTCTTAATTTTAAATATTCGGCTCAATTTCTGCTTCCCCTTCCAAAAGCACCTTTGTTTTCCCTGACCAACTTAATGAGGAACTGAAAGCAGTAGTTTTTACCAACTAGTAAAAACTTCACAGCAAATTATCAATCCAGATAACAGTAAGAAAAACAAATATAGAAACAGATAATCCTAAATGAGTGTGGATGTACTTGACTCATCACAGTGAAATCATAAACTTTGGTGGATGGAGAGCAGCCCGACACACTGTGGTGGTAGCTGTTGCTCTTTACTACTTAAAGAGGGAAGTCTCAAAGACACTACCCAATTCTGGGGAGGAAAAAAAAAAAAAAAAGAAAAACAGTCTTTTGTCTATTAAAGCCAAAGTGGCTTTTAAATAAAACAGGAGTTGGTTGCACATGTACTTGCAGGTTTCCTGTTTACATTTACGTAGAGTGGTCCTTAAAGACAGTAACTATGAGCAGTGCTTACCTGCTTTTTTACTGAGTTTGTATAAGAAGGTTTGTCGTGGATCCGAATGGTCTCGACACGTCAACTGCAGTAACGAACCAGACTTCTTCCACTTCTGCATAAACCACAGACCTGCATTGTTAGGTACAACATGAGTCCACAATAAAATATGGACAGCAATCAAACCTGAATAAAATATGCAGAACTAAAGCCCATACACTTAGCTCCTCCTCTTATTTTTCATGTTATCATTATCAAGCCCAGAAGCATTTCAAATTTTTATTCATTAATCTTTTAATCTGCATATGTAATAAAGCATAAAGAAAATCATTTCAACTTTTGTGCATGCCCTTGTAGGAAAAATATGTACTTACAAAAAAAATATATATATACACACACAAATGTGTTAGTCTTAAGCTAATTCACAGATTTTATTTCAGTGTTTTACAGACTGTTAGAATATTCCAGTGTTGAAATACGTAGAATGAAAAAGAAGTGTTACTTCCCAGAATTCTAAAAATAACTTTATAGAATCACTGAATTCACCAAATATAATAGAAAAACAAAGAAAGTAGATTTTTCTGTGATGAAAAGTCATCGCTTGCTATAGCTTTTCCACCCTGTTTATTACTCAGTGATTTAAGCCAACCAGCTAGCTGACTCTTCAGAAACATCTCTTGCCAAGCAGAAGAAAAGCAAGCAACCCAGCCCCTTATACTCTCAAGAATGTCTTTACACACTTGAGCCGCACAGGGAAAGGGTTATTATCTTTGCAAAGCAATTTACTGAAGGTCATTAATGTACACACACCAGTGTGGTAATTTAGACTACAATACCAGTATTTATCATCTTAGTACTTTTAAGTAACAGACTTGAAAGTCTAAAACGTAGAGGAAGGTGATTGTATGAAAAGGACATTTTGTACAGTTTGCAACTACAGAAGATCAAAATCTTCAGAAATCCATTTTTTCAAGGAGTTTATTCTGGATGCTACTTCAAAACCTCTCATCTCAGATAACTAGAGGTCATTCCCTGGTGACTGCAGGAATGATCTAATACCCATATCTCCATGCAGGCTGGAATATGGCAAGTTGTAAAAACCAGGTAATGTTAATGCTTTGAGGAGCTTCTTATCAAAAAAGGGGAATTCAGTGTACAGATTAAAACCCTTGAATGCAAGTGCCCACAGGGATACCAAGGTAGATCCCCAGTAGATGCCTGTAGTGAATCCTACTGTAGATGTCTGGATCTTGAAGGGAACCTTGCCCATAGTATATACTACCTATGACTATATATGGTGCCATTTCAACCAGATCCAAAGAGCTCGCGTGTTCCTCTGTTCCTGTGAGCTCCACCAAGAACTCCAATTAGCCAACCAACCATGTCAACTCTTTTTAAACCCAACATATACAAGTTAGCCAGTGTTTCGGATGATCTTTGAATTAAAGAAAATAAAAGTCATTAAATCAACTACATAGAATAACTTTCTTCATTTTCTTTTGTGTATTTTCAATAGTTTAATGAGCATGTTCATATTTAATTAAAATAATGGCTATCCAGTTTGGTTTGGGACCCATCAAGGCAAGCAGTAACTGCAGAAAAAAAGTTAGGCTATATGAAAATAGTTTCTAATGCTTATTTCAAAAGCCAGCAGTTTCTACAGGTTATTCTACCCGTTACTTGGCCTTGAGAATGTGCAAAGGAAAAACAGACACTCACAAGGTACGTGCAAGGCTGAAAAGGCACATGGGAATATGCAGAGAAATCCAGACTTTTTGTTAATACAAGAAAAGGCTGTAAGACACCATTTTGACAGAGGAAATACACTAGTAATAGTTCAGAATTCATTTAGGGCATTTTAACTACTTTATTTGCAGGTTAAGTTAAAACTTGTGATAAATTGAGCTCAGCACTTTACAGCTGGAATTTCTTAAAGGATCTAGTTGAAGCAACAGGTGAACTCACGTCAGCCACGTCCTGCTTACTTAACATTTGCAGCCCTTCCCTCTCCTTACGATAACAAGGTCAAACGTGCACATCCAAGCAAGGCAGAAACCTGCACCCTGTGTGTAACTTCTGGGTACACTTCAAGGACAAAATGTCCCCTGACCTCAGGGCATGGAAATCACACGTTACCTGTGTTAACAAGAGCACTGCTGTTGTAGAGTGTACCAAGATGTGGTCCAGACAGAGACAGGAAGGTATGAAGTTTGTTGAGGTAATATTTAAACCGAGGTCTTGTGAGCACTGAACGGATTATTAAATTACCCAGTGAATGTCCGATAAAGCTGTTTAAAAAGAAAATAGTGTAACACAGAATTTGATGGCAATCTTTCTTGTTTTTTAATTGCGAAAAATAAAAACTAATATCATAAAATGCTGAAATTAACAAAATGTTTCCCTGCAAAACCCTGTATGTTAGGACAAACAGAACACAGAGCTGGTCTCTATCTTGCAGACTGCACTGTTTCCTTAGAAATGTTCTCAGCTCCTCAGAATTATTTTACACATGATTTTCCATATACTTTTCCAGCAATCCCTCCCACCCAAGAGCAAGTTTATTTCTGAGTTATTTCTCTCAGAGCCAAGTATTTAGAAAACATTTTTGAGATGTGCATGACCGAATACACTCCTGCTTTGACAGGTGCTGGCATTCAGTTTGATAAAAGCAAGACAGCTTCGGAACAACCTGCCAGAGGAGGGCCCTGTGGGAAGGAAGAATTAAACTGACCCTGGGTATTTCTACAGACGCAACATCTCAAACCTGCTTAGCAGCTGGAGCGGGAGAGGTGATTAACAGCTGGAGCTGGGCAACAGCAAAATAACTGCAAAAATCTGCAGGGACTTCCCTGTATTTAAGTGTTTCCCTCGTTAATTAGGTTAGGGTGAAGACTGATCGGATTCTATTTAGCTTCGTGTATGCATACAAATAATGATAATTTGATCTGTGTTGCCTGCTGTCATAATACATAGGTCTGTATATAGCACTTCTTTAGCAGGGACACCGCAAAATAAACCTAATAGGTTATTAATATTATGTTATTATTATTAATGTAATATTACATATATAACAGTAATATTATACAGTCATACATTATATAGTATAATAACTATTAATCAAGTTGTTATGCTTCCAAATCCCTGGTGAGGTAAGGACCAGACTACCTTAGGCACCGACTTAGATGTATAATGTGCAGGAGACCGAAAGAATGGGAAGGACAAAGTGTCCTACTTTGCACGTGCAATCCCAGGACCTGGGGGGAACGTGCCTGGGACATCTGTGGCAGAGCCATCATAGGCACACGGTGCAAGTGCCACAGCCCTGCACCCATCAAATCAGCCTTCCAGTTTGCTGCGTATCACTACGTTCGTAAACAAAAATGGCTAAAACACAGATCAAAATGCTAAAACAAATGCCCATGTAGTATACAGTAACAGGACAACATGTAGTCTACAACACGTAGGATGCAGTAACAAATTATTTGGTTGGTATAATTTCTTCCCAAGAAAGAATTATTAACCCTGAAAATTTCAATTTAAAGCTAAATTGAAAAAAAAAAATCAAATGTATTAGGGCACAGAATGGCACAGTCATCTTAAAATCCTCACCTCTGACATAACTGTGTATTACTGTGATAGAATAGGGTGTTTGTTTAATACCAATATGTACATAGTCTTTCCAGGCACTTTTATTACTAGATTACCAAAATTGCTGCAATATCAGTAATTCTCCACTGCAGCTTGATAGCTTTGCCTAACAAATTAGGAATGAAAAATGTGTGCACTGTCACACTGGTGCACTAAGAGCAAATAAAATAAAATAAAGGAAAATAAAATACTGACCTGCTGACACTCCTGCACACTAACACTTTAAAATATAATGCTAGAATACATCATGGAATATGAGCAAGAAAGCCAAACCCATAGATATTTTTAGAAATAAGAAAATGTCTCGAGAAATTGAGTCAGTTTGTCCTCAAGATAGTCTATCACATAGTTACAGCTCTTGAAAAAAAATCATTTTCTAAGAAAGATCTGAACCTGAACAGAGATATTCAGTGATATCTCTTTAGCTACTATTTACTCAAGATTATAAATGAGTGAGAAACTCTCATATTGCATTATAACTAAGGATAAGTAGAAGCAAAACAGTGATGATTCCTCAGTCAAGCCTATCATCATCAGGAATACACCTGAACCAAAACTTCAGAAATGTGAAAGACTGACTGGAGATAAAAAGATGCTTGCAATTAGCTATGTGAGTGTGCCTCAAATATTGGACAATTTTACTTTTAATTTGTACAGAATTAGAAAAAAATAACAGACTGCTGTAGAAGCTGGTGTTCAAATCTGGTGTTTGAACATGTAATAAGGTTTCTATTTTATTTTCTAATAGAGAAAGGTTTAAGGATTTCATCACATCCAGTGTGAGAAAAAGGATTTTTGGAATGTAAGCCAGAAACAATTAACTCTTCCTTTCAGTTCCCTGCAGCTGCAGGATGCGGTGACAGCTCTGCAGGGCCAGGGCCTTGCTGAACAGCAGGTGGCAATGTCACAATCTTTGAAGCAGAAAATCTCACCAATTCAACCAGCTAAAAGAAACAGCCCCCTGTACTGCAGCACCTCGGGCCGCCCGGGCTCCGCTCGGGCCACGCTGCTCCTGCTCCCTTTGGCCGTGGCGCTGGCAGAGCCGTCGCCCGTCTGGCCTGAACCTGCTCTAGGCTCCTTGTAGTTCCGAGAAGCCCCAGGTAGCTTTTCCTGTGTGGATTAAACAGCTTAGGGCTGCAAAACCCAAAGGTGGTGTGGAAGACCACAGACAAAGGTGTCATACGCCACAAGTCCCCATTAATGGTCAATTAATGGTCACTGCAGGAGTGCAACTTTCAGGTCAGCGGAGGAGAAGAAAAATCAAGTTTATAAGCACATAAGCACATCTCCTCCTAGCAGATCTTCCCTGGAGCTACCAGGAAACAGCTGTAGGGTTTGCTGGGGGGCATAACTTCTCAAAGGACAAGCAAATTTTGACAGATGGAGCCTTCAGCTTTGTGAAGGCCAAACACAATACAAATAATGAAAATAAAATAAAAAAACTCCAGTGACAAGCAGCAAATAAAACTAAAAACAATATTTATGATACAGCTGTAACCAGTGAGTCGAAAACCATTCCAGATTGATAACTTGAAGGCATCTAAACAAATAGGCAAAGTCAGGCTTAAGTCTGGTCCTTCCACCTATCCATGAACCGATTCCATCAGTGCAGGTGAGTTAGGACGGCACGTGGCCCAAGAAGTGCACCCTGCTACTTTCAGAAAAACAAACGAGACAGGTATTCACCAAAAATAACTAGAAAAGGGGACAAGAATACACATATTGGGAAAAACCCTCTATTAAGATGTGAAACATGCTTTTAAAAGATGAAATAACTAGAAAAACACAAAAAAAAATCTCCACAAAATGAAACTTTTTCCTCCTACAGTTGCCCTTTGAAGTCATACATCAGACGGAATTTCCCTATAGATATTAGTCTGCCATGCCACATTTTGTGAAGAGGCTACAAAGTCAGCAGGAAGCTAATTTAATTTAGAAAAAGCACTATTTTTTTCTTATTTCTTTCTACCTTCTCAAAATACTGGTGCTTTACTGGGGAGCACTACCAAGCAGGATCTCCGAGGTGGCACAGGACAGCAATTCCCCAACATAATGTCTAACTAAGTCCCTCGGTCCAAGTAGGACAAGTTGTGACTAGGATACTGCCAAGCAGCACAATTCAGAACAACACAGGGCTCTAGCTTTAGTTTCATTTCTACAAATAGTATAGAACAGAGATTACCTGATTTTTGAAAGGGTTAGATTGTAAATCTGAATATACTGTATAATTTCATCTAAAAGGCGATCTGTCATGGAATCAAAATCAGCAAAGGTATCATTCTGTAAAATAAAAGAAATAAAAAATAATAACTATTTTTAATGCAGCAATATACATTCTGCATTCAGTCTGATTTTTTATTCCCTGGTGTTTTGATCAACACACACATAAAAGCACTCATATTAACATCAAACAGAAACACTACAGCTGGTTGTTCTCATTTCTTCAGTTTTTTTCTTGCAACATAAAGTGATAGATTCTTATTGTAAGACTACTTTGTTCTAATACACCAAAGCAAATCTCCCCATAGCAAACTGCCTTCCTTACTTCTAAGCATCCCCATATACACAATCTTATCTGTAAAAAAAGAGAAAACCAAACTGCACATGCAAAACTAAATCACACCACCATGAAGCTGAAGTATGAGACAACTGCTCTAACAGTAGAGTCTATATTAGTACTGTTGAATTCAGATTGCCCTCTTAAAAACATAACTGTCAATTTGTAGCTGCTTCTCCACAAGGATTAACAGGAGAAGATTAAAAAGGGGTAGGCAAAGAATGATGGGAACTTTTCATCACAATTCCCAGGGGCTCTGCTAAAACCTGCAGTACTCAATACAGTCAAAAATGATCTGGAAGAGAGAGGAAGGAGAACAAGAAGTCAGAGCTGGCCAACAGCTCCAAATCATTGAGGACAGTCAAGTCTAGACCAGAATTTCAGAGGCATCTGAAACTGCAGCACTGCACCAGCGGGTGACCAAACTGGGAGGCTTAGAAACACAACACGGTATCATGTGGGAAAAATAGCCCTAAACATATATGCCCATAATAATCTATATATATAAAAAATATATTTGTATGGTTTATGCTCCACTATGCTGGGAAATCAAGGGAAGAAAATAGCAATATAATATTTAATAAGCCCATTATGCATAAGCATCTTATAACATCTCAACATTCCCATCTTAAAAGAAAGGAAGTTTGGAAATGGGCAGAAAAGGATATCACAGACAGGCAAAAAGCTGCTCCACACGAGAAGAGACTGAAGGGACTCGATCTCTTCAACTCTCTCTTGTAGACAGTAAGAAATTATACATTTTTATAGAATGCTCAATGGAATTGAAATGGAAAATAGGGAAAGATTATTGACTATCTCTCCCTGCCCAAAAAAGCTGTAGGGGGATCAGTTGAAATTTCCTTGTTTGCAACAGGATTATTAATGCACCAAAAACTGGGAAATACATCCCAACTGTGAAACCAAGAAGAAAAAAACATTTGAAAAAAAAAGGATTATATCAGCCAGCATCAAGGAGAAAAATCCATGAGCAGCTGTCAGTCTCAGTGGCCTCCGTGGGATTCCCACACTTCAGGAGTGGTGGTGGCCTAAAACCAGGAGGTGCCTCCCTGGGAGCGAGTGGAGCTCAACCTCCCACCAGCTCCATTAAAGACACTCTGTGTTCTAATGCTGCACTCGAGGACAGCCAACACAACACAGAAAAAAAAAATGCCCATATAAAAATGTGGGTTTTTCTATTTTCTTTTTTTTTTTAGGTTTACCTCGTGTGAAAATAATGAAGTTCAGAAAAGTTTAAGATAGAGACAATTTGATATTTGATGCAGTGTCATCACATGGATTTTGCAGTACAGTGACAAAAGAAAAGAGCGAGAGATTGGTGGTTTGTATTTCTGATGTGTCCTGTGAAAGACACATCTCCCTTCTTCCCACATCAATTTCTACCATTAGCAGCCTGAAAGGGAGATAAAAATACTAAAATCAGGAGTATTTTATCTATATTTCTGGCTAGTTATGCTGAGAACTTGGTGGATTTGGTATACACAACAAAACAGTAGCAACCAATGTTATTCCTTATACATCTACCTTCAGCATGATGCTAGGCGTTGTAATTGCTTTGATACAAACAACAAATCAAATCACAGAATCTAGGAGAGGACTTATTTTTTATGAAAGACATTTAAATCATCATTCCTTGCTAAAGGCAATAAAAACATACAGAAAATGGTAAACTGCAAGGCAATAATGCCACTAAGTATGTCTGAAAATGTACACTGCTTATTACTTTACAAAAATGCTTTAGTTGTTGGCAAATACCTGATTCCTCTCGGACATAAGAAAATCTATTCTCCCTCCAGGCAGCCCTAGCTCAATGTAAGTCTTCACTAATCTGAGATCTGCGCTGTTACCTTAAAAGGGAAAACAACCAAGAGTTACAGACTGCAAAGTTAACTTGCAATGAAAAACAGAGAGACTTGACAGCATGGCTTTATATTTAAACACAGCTAAAGATATTCCCACCCCTAATTAAAGCTCAATGAGACCGGAGAAGACAAACTGCCACGTCAAACAAGGCAGAAAAAAGAGTCTGGACAAATGTCATTCAACTCAGCCACCATTTAAAAAAAAGTGAGCATTTAGGAAGTTATGTTTGATGATTTTGTCTTAGCACCCAGGAGATACACAGCACTGTGAACATTAAACACTTGAAAACCTAATAAACTTTTATCAAAAGCAAGTAAAGTACTCTGAGCTAATTTAAAGAATTTAGTGAGAGGCAAGGAATAAAGGCACATCATAAAGGTTTTCATAGAGTAAAAGTCCAAGTGGACTGTCAGCAGGTAAAGATCCACAAACAGTGGTACGCAATGCAACTAAAGCACCTTCAGCAGCCTCTTAAGATTCCCCTGCCACATGGACACCTTCGGGGTTGTAAGGGAGAGTAATCCCACATTCACCATCTAAAGCACTGCATGATTTCCAAGGATCTTACAAGAAGGTATCCTTGATGAGGAGAACAAAGCTTTGAACTAAATCAGCTCTTAATAACTGATTAATAACTATAATAATATATGTGACTTTTATTAACTGATTTAATGAGAATTCTCCACTTCATAAAAAACCCTCACTCTATGTATGGACTGTCTGATTAAATGACATTTTTTATGAAGAGGTTAACTTTTGTATCAGCTCTTGGCACCCAGTAGCATCTGAACATCTATACTAGTAAGAAGGGACACTTCTGAGTTCAGTGTTAAAAGTGCTTAACAGTGGGAGATTTCTGCCCAGAGGCAGAAAGAAGAGCTTTATTTTTAATTTGATTTTAAATTAGATATTCAAAGATGAGCAAGAAATTCCTGCAGAGTTGGTCCAGTTCAATGTTCTATATATTGCTCTGCAGCATTCCCTTACATTGTTCATTTAAGAAGCTTCAAAGAAAGAAACAAAAAGGTTCATGGTAGGAAACCATGAAAAAAACCTGGCCAGAGGGGCTATCATTTTGCAGCAGGCACACATGCTTTAAACTAAAAGAGGGTGAATATATTAAAGCTGCATAAATTTTCCTATCTTATTTCTTTTAGCAAGGGATTTTCTCGTCTTCCATCCTCCAGCCTCTCCATCCTTGGAGGTACTTCAGGAGGTACCTTCAGGAGGTACTCTTGTCTATCACCAAGGTATGGGAAATTATGTCATAGAAACTGGAAGATATATCTTATATGAACTATGACAGGAATTGCGTTCATGGAAGCTTTGAAGAGAAATCTTACATAAAATTCTTAATTTAATTTAAATGATTTCATGAAATAAATTGTTAAAGGTAGCCCTACAAAATCAGGTCCCAGTTCCTACTAGTGAACTTATTTCAGCAAGGTTTAGCCCAGAGTTCAACTGACAACAACAAGTAACCTGAACCGCTGCCTCACGCGGCATCAGCTGTCCCTGCATACCATCTAGGCCGTGCACGCAGACTATCAGATGTATTCCATCTTCCGAGCAGTCATCCTCTTCCATACTAAAATAAGGTATTGAAGAAGCCAGTTTGAAAACATCACTATACATAAATCCAGGAAGTTTAAGTTGCTTCAATTCTTCTTTGGCCTGGAGGAAACTGAAACAGAATAATATTTATAATAAAACATTTACTATTGGCAGACAAATGTAAGGGTCTCCCTAAGATAGAGTTTTCTATTGTCTTTTTGCTCTTGCAATTTAATTGGTATCAAGAAAATAATGTCAAATTACTATCTTCACAAAATAAGTCAGCCCCTCAAAATATCTTTTTCATTTCAGCTTTTTGAACAACCTTTTCTCCTAGACAAACTCCACTCTCTTCTCCTTTAAAAATCTCTGCAAGCTGTGAAGCATTTCTCAAGCCACTGAAGATTTTGATTTAGCTCTAGTCTTGAGCAGCTTTGCTTAAAGGCAACACTGACAAAATTACATGAATCATAATGGGATCTGAAACCAAGTATTGACTTTTGGTAACTCCTGTCAAACTTTAAACTTATTTCTAGGTCAGCTGGGAGCTGAATAGAGGAGTATAAGCGCCCACCAGAAAGTCCTTCTGATAGACCAAACAACTGATATTTGCTTCACAAGAAGTCGGAGTTAGACCTCTGATCTGTGACACATCACACGAGGGCTTGTGCTACACGGCTGCAAACAGCAGAGCCACGAACATGCCACGAGCTCCTTGCATTCCTGCTTTCCTTCCCCTCCCCACAGTGTCTTGAGAAGGACCTTACTAACAGAAGCAATCGTATTTCAGAGTTGCTTTCCAACTCTTCTCTGTTTAAGTCAGAAGTTTTATGGTTCCTTATGTCCCTTCCCTCCCTATTTCACCAGTTCTGTGTGATCCCACACAGCGTCACCCTGCATCCCATCCTCCTCAGCAACTCCAGTCTTATCTTCCCACCATTCTACTCTTCCTTCTCTATTTTCCCTTTTTTTTATTTCATTCCTCAGTCAGTCTGAAAAACTCAGTTTAAACAGGTGTCAAAACTAGTTCTCTAAAGAAACTCCTGCCCTCTGGAATTACAATTATCCCACACTCCAGGTGACTTGGCCTTCCCAAAGCCAAGCCCCTGATTTTATTCCCAAGGATTTCTTTCATCTTTACAAGACACCCTTAAGATTCTCTGCTTTTCATCCTTCCTATTCCATGCCACTACCCACCTTCCTCTTCCCAATTTCTCTAACTTCAAGAACTGCATTTTTGTCCTTTTACTTCTATTCTTGTTTTCTTCCACCATCCTTGCTCCTGTTCTCAACTGCTTCCCCTCTTAGGCTCTCTCATCTTCCTACCTCCTCCATCTGCTTAATATTCTCCTCATTTCTCAGGGCAAAGTTTTCTTCTTTCTTATAGCAACACGCTGACTTCCACTGCAACATACTGAACTTCCCCTTCCCATGTTCAGCTAGTAGTAGGAGGTATTAAGGGAAATGCCTCTGTTTGCAGTTAGAGGAGGTACAATCTGGAATCCTTGATTTCCTCTAAATTTAGCTTTTCTGGTATCCAACCTGCAGTGTAAGTGGGAGTACTCTGGTCTTTCAGATGTTACATTTTGGATATTTGAGATGAAAAAATATGGCCATCAACCTGGTCAGTATCATGCAGAGTTTCACTTAAAAAGCTGGAATGGACAACAGGTTACAGGGCTTTTTTGCTTTCCTGTTTTTAAAACAAAACCGTGTTTTCTTATACCTAGCTGTTTCCATTCATTCCGGTTTCATTAAACATTTACATGCTCAGAAGCTGTCGCTATGTTATTTTGGAGTGAATGGTTATTTTTAAAGAAGAACATCTTAGACAACCAAAACCTTTCTATTTTGCTTGAAGTATATCAAACCACATGAAACTACAGGGTAACAGATGAAAGGAAATCTGTGCTAGCACCTCCTATCCGAACATCTGAAACATGACACAAGCGGAGCGTGCAGGATCTACAAGCCACCGTTTTGAGTGCACGCTGGAGCCTAGCCCTGCCCGTGTTCCCCTTCTACACATCACCAGCATCACATCTGCACGTGAACAGCCTCTGCAGGAAAGCAGTCACTTACGCCAGCATCTGGGGCTTGGGGGAGCTTTCGAACCAGGACACGCTTGGCGCGGAGCTGCAGGAGGTGCTGCCTGGCTGCTGCGTGATGGCATCGGACCTGGCCCGGGCTGCGCAGATGACGTCGCAGGGCGAGTCCCTGAGCGCCGAGGGGAAGGAGAGGCAGCCGGGCGCGCACAGCGGCGGCACAGGCAGCCCCGCTCGCGGGCGCCCGCCGCCCGGCCGCGCGCAGCCTGGCGCGCTCTCCTCCGCAGAGCCGCCCTCCCCGTCCGCCTCAGCGCTGGACGCGGCGTCTGAAATACTGTAGTCCGCCTCCTCGTAATACCCGTTCTCAATCATTTCCTGATCCTCCTCATCTTCCTCGTCTTGTTGGGAAGAGCAAATTGCTTGTTTTTCGTATGTTTCCTTTTGAGGGGTAATAGGATTGCTGTTGTCCATTGGCCAAAAATCTGAAATATCTGTGCTGCTTTGAGAGCCAAAATAGTCTTCTACAAGCCCTTGTTTTACTATATCAGTACTACTGGTTGGAGAAGGATTATCTGCACCAGTTTCCCTTTTGACTAGTAACAATTCTTCAGTTGCCTCCTTTACTTCTGAGGTTTCATTACGTTTTTCTTTGCTGTGTTTTTCAACCTCACACTCAGCTTTTGTGGATGAACAACCTGACACAACTGACAGCTCACCCATGCAAGCAGCTTCCAAATGCAATTTAGCTGTTTCTGCTGCAGTGTTATGATGCTTTTCAAGGCCCTCAGAGTCCTTAGAAGCTGTGCCAAGGTTTTCCTGGGGGCCATAACTTTTCCCATCAGCAGATATATCTTCATCTGAAACAACCACATCCAAAAGACCTTTTGTGCCTGAATGCGAGGAATGTAGAGGCAGATTTTCATTGTTTGAATGCCCTGAAAACACAACACACTGTTGCTGCAAATCGGTGTTTGTTTTTTTACTGTCATTACATTTTGCTACTTCAATTGTTCCAAGGTCCAAAACAGTTTTGCTGTCACTTAGCTGACATTCAGGTACAATAGATATCTTTGAATTTTCATCAGGTGATAGCTCATCATCATCTGAAGGCAGCGAGTTTATGGATGTCAAGGACGACTGTATTTCACTTACAGCACTGGTGCTCTCAGTACAATGGCTTTCTGCTGCATTTTTTATAGCATAGTCTGGTTTTAGTAAGAGCTGAGGAAAGAATCTCTCGCTACCATATGCATTTTGCCCTTGAACATTTTCAAAAACCTGATCAGGGTTGGGGTGAGTTGCAAAAGAGCTTGGTTCACTTTCCACACCTGAATCCGAAAACCGAGAAGAGGCGTATGTCACATTGACATCTGGCAATTTAGTCACGTCTCCACTTTGAGAAGTTTGAGTCTCTTTTGTAGGAAGAACAGGCTGACAACTTCTTAGTCTTGGTGAGATGACACAGGTATGTTGCAGATTTCTTTCATTACCATCTTCTTTCTCAAATACTTGTTCCTGTTCTCCTGAGTTCGGTTTATTTCCAGATTCTGAGGCCTGAATATGGAGTGTCTGCAGATTCCCTCCTGGCACTCCATCTTGGGGAAACTCAGCCCACGATCCAATGTGAACAGCCACCTTCTCCCCTTCATAGGGATCCTTATCACTTGGTTTGACCTCAATTGTCCTGACACCCGATGAAGCTCCCTGACCTCCAGGACAAGTGTCAGGCGAGACTCCGGGCTGCAGGGCACCCTCCGCTTCCATAACTCCAGGACCTGCCTGGGAGATACTAAGTCCACCAAACCCAGTCATATTTGTGCAATAAGAATTCCCAGGGCTGCCTTGACTGGCCTGAACGCCTTCCGTCTCGGCAGCCTGTTGCTCAGTTCTCGATGGCAAACAGGCACCTTCTGCTTGACTCGTCTGCCTGGTGCAGCTCTTGGCGTCCCAAGGAGCTCCACCTGCGGCGGGGTCCGGCCCTTCGGCAGCGCGACACGTCGGCCTGGCTGCCGAGCTCCTGGAGGCCTCTTCCAGGGCTCCGCTTTTCAAGCACTTGTAGCCTACTAAGACCACAGAGTCCTTAGAGTTCTGCTTCACCATTTTTTTTGTGTTTTCAGGTTTCATTGTTTTCATAAGCTTTGTAACCTTAACTTTGGATTTATTTGCATCTTCGTTTCTCCCTTTCAACGATTTTGTTAGCAGCTTTTCACTTTCTGAATGCCAAAGGTTGGAGGCACCTGCAGGTCTTACTTTCAGTTCTGGGCTAGTAAAACCAGCTACAAAACCTTCTTCAGCATCAAATTTATCCAGTTTATTGGACTCTGACCTTGGAAGATTCTGAACTACCAACCAGGGTACATCCAGATCTTTTATTAAAAAAAAAAAAAAAAAAAAAAAAGAGAGAGAGAGAGAGAGAGAGAGAAAAAAGTATTGTTTACAACAAGATTACACAAATAACTGTAGCTATAACATAACTAATCACAGAACTTCAGAAATCTTTTAGAAATACATTTTCCAGAAAATAAATACACTCTGTCATAGCCACGAAGAAACAGAGAAACCCACACAACTTTTTCATAATTTTTGCTCCTATCTCTCAAGAGAAAAACTGCAGTGAGGTTTGTTTACCTTCAGTAATCGAATCTAAATACCGATCTTCAAAGATTATAGGTAAGGAGTTCATATCTCCATCGAGTTCACTGCATTCAATAGGGAGGGGTGGAAGAGAACTGCAGAAGGAAGTATTTTTGATAGCTGCACACATTTGCAGATGACTTTGAGCACTGAAAGAAAAAAAAGTAGGCTTACATGACAAAACCCTACTGTTTATATTTACATCAGTAGAACCCAGTAGCACTTTAACTCACTTTAGGAAAATGCTTTTTGCTAATTACTTATTTCCTTAAGATACATTTGATTTCTGTTGCACTAGCTTCTTACATACTTTCATTCAAAAACTTCAAATGCATATTCAGATCCTTTCTACTAGATTTGTTATGTACAAATTTCTAGAAGATATTTTTACACAGTATAAGCTGTAGAATAAATACTGCTAGGTGCTGTATATATGTATGTGTCAATCAAGAGGCTACTCACTGTAGTTCTTGATAAGCAAGGGCAGCTTGCCTGGGATGCTCAAGGCAAAAGAAAGCCTCTGCAAATCTGCGCACCTGCAAGATCCAAAGGAAGTTACAGCTGATTATTACAAGATTTAAAAAAAAAATTCCAGCATTTCCACACCATAATGTTATTAACTTGCATGGATCATACAGTTTTATACATAATTATACTTTTTATAAATGCCCAGTCCAGGAGTGTATGGGAGTAGATGCCATGAAAAAGGCTATCAACTGAAAACAGAATTTTAACTTATGCCCTGGATGACAGAGGAAAACTACATTAGACTCAAATGACTGCTGAAAACGCAATTATAAAGAAATGAATCAAAGAAGGCTCATCTGGAATATAAATATGCAAAACTGTTAAGAGAAAATCTCTGAAAGGAAATAAAATTACTCTGTGGTGGACATTTCTGAATGTCCTGGAGAATTATGTTCAGAAGAAAAAATCCATTTCAGATATCTCCAGTGTTGGAATCCCAAGAAGTACACGTTTCAAACTTCCCCATACATACTCTCTGGCCCCCAAGGGAACTCTAAGGCAAAAAAAGTCATTTACAGTGAAGATTTCAGCTACAATTCACAGAGACAGTAAGAAATCATAAGCTAATTACAAGTGCTGTACTCAGGACTTAACTGCGTGTCCAGGGTTAATAAAATGGTATATTAAACACAAGAGAGCATATTCTTATCATAATGATGAAATAGGAGAGTGTGAATTATACTATAATTAATACTATAATTACCACAAATAAAAAACATATAATAATGAAATATATTGAAAATACAGTATCTAGAAAAATCAAAAGCTAAAATTTTGCAAGACAGTTTCATACATTTTAATTAGTACATAACATTAATTAAATCTGAATGTGTTTTTTAATCAGATTTTAAAGCAATTGATCACTATGACGACTGTCAGCCTAAACAACTTAAAAAGTAATTAAAAGATCCCAATCAATTGTGCAATAGGAAATATGTCCTAATTAGGAGATATTTCTGTGATCCTAGACCAAGAATAGCATAAAAGATGGCTTTGAATTTAGCTGCAATCAGTCACCTCATCATATAAAGTAACTGGAATTATTATGCAGAGAACTTTACACTTCTGCCACTGACTGACAAGAAAAGAAAAGGCAGGGCTTTTCTTCCATTTGCTGTCCATGCTATTTGTAGCTGCTCAAACAATTCCAATATTTTCAGCAAAAATCCGATTCCCAGCTCCAGGGAGCTCCCAGTACAACAGCAAAGTTGTGATGGTAGCTGAAAGCCAGCTCCAGGACTGCTCCAAATGCCCAGATACACCAATATTATACAGAGGGAGAAAAAAAAATCAATCCGTATCTTCTCGCTACATTTTAGGAATTATCAAGCTGAAAGGAATAGTTGTGGAATATCACGCCTAGACCCACCAGAAGATGTCACTATGGAATAAGTACCTCATGTGAGCCATTTTAGCGTGCCAAAGTTTTGTAATATTAAAATTACATACCTCAAACAGTTTTTTCAATAGTTGAAAACTTTATTATTAGGGGAATATTATAGATGTTCTAGTAGACCTAAAATTTCACGACTTTTTATGTAGCAATTAAAATCTGGTATAACATTTTATAGAGGAGATGTACACAAAAGTGATTGTATGGTATTTAAAATAAAAATTTGATTATATCCTTAGTTTCTAACAACATCCCATTAAAAAAAGAAAAAAAGCTGTTTAATAAGTATCTAAAAGCAATGCACAGGCAGTGAAAGTCATTCGACCAAGTGCTGAAAGCAGACACTTCCAGGGAGCTGCTTTACTATAAACCTCTACTCTGGTCAGACAAATATGTCTACGAGTGTCTGCTTCTCTTAGGTCAATGCAAGCCTTTCCCAGGGAGAGTTTCCTGTGAAACGCACGCACTGCAAGTATTGTAAGGTGAAATGGTAAAACTGAGAGAGATTTAGCATCCAGTAGAGAATACAAAAGAGCATCTACCTTAAGGTAGATAAAGTAACTGCAGAACTCAAAAAACCCCCAAAAACTAGCAGGCACTTCTTTTCCAAAAATAAAGGTCATTTTTTTCAGTTGTAACAAGGGTCACCCTTGAGTCCAGAGGTATTGATTTAGGAACTTCAGAGACTCAGCATCGCCGTACTGTGAGCGTGGGTTCATACCCCCAGAAAACGGCGTTTCTACACTTTTGATGAAGGAACAAATTTGGTTTTAAGTTTAAACTATGGGAGCATGGAAGTACATGGAAAAAAAACACAGGCATGAAACCAAGTGGCAGACTTTTTTAAGGAGAGGGAGGAAGGGGCCTTCTATTTTTCGAAAACAGGAAGGCATCAAGGAAGTACTTTTAATATGCGTGATGCATCAATTCACTCAGTGCAATTAACCACTTTCATTTATAGTCCCTAAAATAACTTCATTGAAATACAGTTTCCAAGGTATAGAAGAGTTAGAGATTGAACTAAAACAGAAAAGAGAGGCAAGTTCGAGGAACAAAGTGCACATCACTACCCAATATATCTTGTATTTTAACAGCAGGATGAGCAAAAAAAGAAATATTAACGCTCTTTCTTTAATAAGAAAGATATATTTGTAAAAAAAAAAAAATAAAATTAACATAACACCTGAATGCAAATGTGGGTT
This sequence comes from Eudromia elegans, assembly GCA_003342815.1. Taxonomy (NCBI): domain Eukaryota; kingdom Metazoa; phylum Chordata; class Aves; order Tinamiformes; family Tinamidae; genus Eudromia; species Eudromia elegans. The sequence goes on along the minus strand of PTEX01000089.1, from coordinate 1,369,164 downwards.
ATCTGAAATACTTTTCTAACTTCTACAAGAATTAACGTTAAGCTACAACAGCATGCAGTAAAATCATAGATGGACAGCAGAATGATCATAGCTCAATATAATAAAAACATCTTTCTGAAACATTTCATTTGTCCTCCAGATTAAGCCACAAACCTCCATTAACAACGCAATTTATCCAGTCTTTACGGTCAAGACCATGGTCCATCCTGCCCAGAATCTACACATTTTTTTATGAGGGTCGCAGAAACCCAGGTTAGATCAATCAAATCTTCAAGAACTAAACACTTGAAATAGATTTTAGATGGTAGCATTGGTGTCAGATATTCTCACTAACTCAACGAAGCAACAAGCCCTCTGCAAACAACTTTAGAAGAAGAGTTTTTAGATAAGCTCTTAAAGATGACCTTCCTTTCTATTATGTGTTGTGAAATGCACATTGTGATCTCAGACAGTAAAAATGCCAGGCCAGCTGAAATCCAGGTTATGTTTTGGGTGGTTTTTTTTGTTTATTTTGTTTCTGTTTTAATGAATCTTACTCTCTGAAAACTTCACTATATCAGGTTTGTCCATATTTTTGATAACAAAAAGAGAGGAAGAAAATTAATTATTTATTAGGAGATGAGGGGACAGCTTTAGTCAATACTTGAGAACAGTTCACTCCAGGAATCAGCACTGTTGTAAGTTTGTCTAAGCATGCAACACCTGCACAAACATGCATATATAGAAAAAGATCAACTCTGTGCGTGTGTGTTTAGTTACTCACCACATGCACATATGTTCACATCTCAGATGATTTTTGATTTTAAAATCCTACTTAAGAGTCCATTCAGAGTTTACAAATGCTAGAAATACTTAAATCAGAAGAAAAATACACTTAATTCTGTAACTTGAGCAGACGGCCTACATATAGCAGGGAAGTAAAATGAGCAAGCACTAAGCATGCCACTGGAATAAAAATATATTGTCCTACACAAATATCTCTTGTGCCACAACCCACGCTTTGTCTCTAAACCGCACTTTTTATTCAGAACTTCATGAATTAGTTGGTTTGTATTTTATGTATTCCAATAATAATCTCTATTTGGAATCTCAATTTGATGCATCTTTCCATAACAGTGTAATATGCTCTTTATAATGCCAGAGTCAACACTCACCCTTAATGTGTGATGCTCCTGTGCTAGCAATGCTGTGACTTCCTCTTGCAAGGTAATGACCTCCAGAAATTGTCCCCAGAGAGCCATTAGAAGGGAGCACAGCTGAGCAAGGTTCATATTTATAAGTTCTGCCAGTTCATCAGGATTTTCCATTTTCTGAAATTTGAGGGAAAAAAATATTTACACAACCGCAGGCGTGTAATGTACAGGCACAGAAAGCAGGAAACACAACACAAAATGCATCAGACGCAATTTGAGGCAGTGGTAAACATTTATTTTCAAAAAGAGACATCTCCATTTCAGAAAGTCACAACTGCCTATCAATTTATACAGACCTACACATCTAGGCGACACTATCCAGCTATGTCTACACACGGTTCAGACGTCCCTGGGATCAGTGTCATACTGGCTTCTCAGAAGCCGATCACAGAAAGACAAACCCAGTGTGAAAGAAGTGTTTCCCTTCAGCAATGTCCTGCAGCCTGGGATACAGCTCCATGTAAATCAGTGGTGGACTGCTAGGCTTTTATTTACTACCATGTAAGTTTTCAGCAAGTAACTACAGGCACATGAAGCATTGACACAAAGGGCTTTAGAGGTTTTAGAGTAAGGATAGTGAAGACTCAAGGTCAGCAATTTTGAAGAGGAAGTAGCAAGACAGATAATAAATACTGAGATACCAAATCAGCAGGAGTGCGTGAAAGTGTGCGAGGGAGACATGAGTAGAATTACCTAAAAGAAGGGAGAAAAAGGGAAAACAAAATCAAAAAAACATAGCTTAGTAAGCTAAAAGAGGAACTAAGGAAGAAAACCACTCATAGGTTGTGAAATAACTCACATCTAAATACAGAAAGCACCAGCTGGTGCTGGCCGCAGTTACGCCTTCCCTGCCGCTGCACTAGGGCTGCCCGGGCGGAAGGCTCTGCACGAGGAGCCCGCTCGCCCGCGGAGCGCGCCCTGCGCCTTCCCAAAGCTCTCACGGTGCCCCCCGGGCCTCTGCAGCGACAAAGCAGTTACTGCGTCCCTCAGCTGAGGCCAGCTCTTCTCAGTGGTGCACGTGAAGGATGGAGCCAGGGAGACACATGCAAGAACTAAGGCTTTTCCTTGAGAAAAGAGGCCAAGCGCGGCTACAAGTCTCCTCCAAACAGGGTGACACACCTGGGGAAAATGCTCATGCACAGCTTGCTGTACATGACTGCTCGATTTTACAGCACCGTGGTATGACAGGATCATAAAAGGAGGAATTCAGACGATGAACACAGAAAATTCAAAACGCGAGTTTAACACAGTGCTGACAGGACAAGCTGCCACGCGAGCAGTTAAGGTTTGAAGCTGAGCGACTTCTCTTTAGAAGGGAACCCATTCAAGAAATGTTGGCAAAAAAGCAATGCAAGTGACTACTGAAACACCAATCTGTTCCGCAGTATGAAATCAGCATCCTCCAATTTTGTAGTTATGAGGAATAGCTTACCTTTACTTCTTCACACAGTTCTGTAAGACGAACTTCTACATCTATGTTTTCTGGAAAGATGAGAGATGCAAACACATGAAGAAGGTATTTCTCACGTTACAGAGCAAAAATAGTCATCTATTTAACAGATATTACAGAACTATGTATTATTTTTATTAAATTATAGAATTTAAACACATGTTAAAAAGAAAAGAGACCATCAAATAAAATGAGATGACATTCTAAGTTCAGCAATGAACGTGAAATCCTGTACACTTTAAACTGAAGTTAGATTGTTTCTTATTTAAGTGCTGAGGTAGAGGACAGAACACAACTAACTAAAATTGGTTTTATTTAACTGATATGTAATCTAAGTTACCAACATGCATTAAAATACAGTTGTTTAACTGTATGCGGAATTGTATTTTGGTCAAAAACTATCCTTTATGTAATAATGAACTATTGAAAGGATGTTTAAGAATAACTTAATCTTCCATAGCACGGTAGCTTAAACTGGATCATACCTTGAAATTACTTATTTATAAAAAAGTGGATTTCTTAATTCACACTGAACATTTCTCCTTGTCACCCAATCCAATTCTACTAAAGTAACTCCTATCAATTTATGACTATGATTTGATTTCCGTCTTTACTTGAGGTATGAGTAAAGAAACAGCAATTTTTAATTCCTAAAACTGTTTGCTATAAATACTTAAATTCATTTTTGAAATACAGTAGTAAAGGAATAAAAAAAATAGTATTTCTTGAAAACATACACACAAAACATGTCTGCAATCTCACAATAAAGAAAACATTAAAAAGTGATATGGACAATGAACATAAGTTTATAGAGTGGCAACAGCATTTTCACTCAATTTACCTTTGAACGATACCATCTAGACATAATGCCTATGTATTGATTTTCAAATAATGGCATCTATAGTACTTATTGCCATTATACTTAATATCAAACAAATTATCTTGCTTAAAGTTCTGAGAAAACATACAACTTGCGGAAATGCACAAAGTGCTCAGAAACAAATCTGCTCACTAAATCATGCTTGAAGTTAATTATTCTGAAAAATCTATGAAAACTGTTTAAGATCCAATACTTTGGTTGTGTTTGTGGCAGCAAAATTTTTGTCGTTACTGAAAACATTAAATGGCTTATTTACCAGAGCCAGTATTGAGTATTTATCTTCACTGTCAAACTGCAATTCGTGATAGGTTCTGAACAACAGTTAACACTCTGAGGTCTAAAATTATTATGGAAAACCCCAAACTACAATGTTCTTTATAAAAAATGACAGAATACAGATCATACAGGGCAAAAGGTGAAAGGAAATTTAACATTAACGTTCTATAGCAGCCGTGTTCAGCCAGCAAACACGTGATGCAGTTTTGCTGGCTTTGTTCCTTTAACCAAAGCGACGATGCCGTTCGAGCGATCACGCTCGTCACCTACTGCGACTCTGAACTGCCACTTTTTTCTTTCCCATCATAAACTGCCAAGCGATGAGCAACATCATTGGGCAGTGGCACTTTCCAAAGGGAGGGTCAGTGTTTGGGAGTGACCTGAGGCAATCTCAAAGTTTTTGCAGGGAAAAAATAGTCTTTTATAATTTAGAGAGGTGAGTCTGAAATGGGTAACGTCTAACTATCTTTTTTAGCTGTTTTTTTAAATGGTGACAGTTGACTAAGCTCTTCAATCATTTCTGTTTAGTAAAAAGGACAACAAAAATAAAACAACAGTGAACCAAGAAAACAGTAATAATTTCTCATTTCACTATCTATATTCAGCATAGATGCAAGTAGCTCAACTCCACAAACTTCAGAGTTCAACATGCTTTCACCATGGCTGAATACAGAAGATTTTTTTTTCTCCTGTTTACATATGAAAATAGGTTATATTATTAATAAAGATCTGAGGGGTTATATCACCTGCTTTGTAAACATACCTAGGTAGGCGTCTCTCTGGGCTCGTGGATATTTTCTTCTGAGAAGGCGTTCATAAAGGACCTGCATGCTGGCCTTGGCTAGTTACAGGGATTGCATACACATGACTAGTTACTAACCTCCTTTTTTCATATGTGATTTATTATTTGCCTTAAAGTTAGTATAAAGAAAAGCTTATTGCTGGCCTAGTAATTAGTGAATTAGTGCAGTTAGATCAGTACAGTAAAGCACAGAATTTTAGTGTAGTTTCTAGATTGGGTATTATTCATGATGTACATTATGCTCACTTGTTTTCCTGTTTATCTCCTGAAACCAGTAATATCTAAATGCTCAGTGAAGGTTACAGAGTTCTTTGCACACACCTCTGCAAAATCACTGAGCTTTCCTAAAAATATAAGGTAGTTTAAACTGAGTTGAAATGTACATCATAAAATTGGACAAACAGAAGAAACAAAATCAAATGGATAATTTATTTAAAACACAAAAAGTAATGACTTTGAGATTTAACCAGGACTTGAGATTCTCTTCCCCAAAATCCATTTAAAATTAATGCATAAGAGTTCCAAAATAAAATAATTTATTTCAAAAATTAAATATAAGGGACAACAGTTTTATACTTTCTAAAGTCCAAACTGCTTCATTTTTTGGTATACATTACAGAACCATGGGTTTTTTTCTTTTTTCCACTGATGATGGATTTTAAAGAAAGTACTCAAAGTAATGGTAAGTATTGGTTATTTGTCATGAGCAAAAGGTGAGCAAAAATAGCTTAATTAATATTTTAGTTCCTTTTGGTATATCAGCTGTTCCAGTCAACATGCATACATCATAACTGAAATAAATTTTAAAAGATTCATAAATAAGAAAATAAGTTACAGCAGAAATTGAAAAGATTTTGAAAAAAATAGGAAACAAACTGTCAGCAAAGTATGTACAGTGTTATGTCAAATGTCATTACATATATTCACATCCCTCAATGTACTGTTCAAACTTGCATTTCCTTAAGGTAAGCTAGAGTACTCACAGAAATCACTAACGGTTTGACTCAAGTTCCACTGAGGCTTATGAATACCTTTCTGCTGACTTCAATGAGGCTTGAAGGGTACCACCCAGCTATGAAATTCAATTACTCGCATCTTTCTATTATATATATATTTTGTAAAAATGCTTTACAAAATATAAACTCCTATCTGAAATATTTAAATGACAAGGTTCAGTTGCAGCCAGCCTTTTCAATGGCCAAAAACACAAGAGATGCTATTTGGCAAAAAGTACATTTTGTCAAAAAAGGAAGACTAAGAGTTGAACTATTCACATAACAGGGCATTCCCCCGCCTCCATATCATAATTAAGATAACTGAGAAAAAAAAATATTCTTTGTACCATAATCTTACAGCACTTTTGCTGCTATAAAGAAAAAAAACTCAGTTTCTACATTAATGCTATGTGCAATTTATGTGGAGATTTTTAACATCCTTCCTCCAAAAAAACCCTCCAAAAATGGCTTTTCATTTTTGAATCTCCATTCTCCTGCCTTATGTATCAGTGCTTAACTTTGATATTGTTGAAATTACACAAATTACATATATTACACAATATTGTAACTTACACCTGCTGTCTACAGTCAAAGTAAATTCCAAAAAACCTGCCTGGTCTCTGGATTTAAATAAAACTTCACATTACACAAAGAGAATGTATTTGTTGAGGAAAAAGTCCAGCTGGTCCTTTCTCATGTCAATGCATTCTCCTTTTCATTTGTACTATTCTCCTCCTTCTGCAAGTTGAAAATAGACTCACTATTACACCAGCATTCTGTAGAAATGCATTTCATGGAGTATTTTCACAACTATTTTTATCAAATATGGTTCATTCAAGTGACTAGGGCTCTTCACAGCCATAGAATTTATAACTTAAGTTTCTTTCTATGAAGCTGTTTAGTAAAAGTTTAACTTTATTAAAGAAATAGCTGCTCTGAAAGCATATTTTACCTACTCAGTTTTACAGAAACAGTTCTTCTATATTCAGATTGCTTTTCCTAATTCTCAGGTAATTAAGCCATTGGTTATTGGTCAGTTTAAAGGTTACACTGCAGATTGAATCAGCAGCAAATTTTTCTTGTAGGTCTTGTTTTCAGGTAAGTTTCCAATGCAATATTCTTCTCAAATCCAAGCTTACCAAATTTCATTTTTAAATGATTATACATTGTTTCCTTGCAACTTACAGTCAAGTACACCATGCTTTTCTAGACTCTTTCTCCAAAATTCTCACCACAAAAATCATTATTTGAAATACAGGCCAAATCTTAAAACAAAGACCTACAAGAAAGAAAATATTTGTATAAATTCAGACTATTATCTCATTATTAGTGGGTGATGTTATTTTTTTCCCCCTTATTAAGTTCCAGTTCAATTTGAGCGAATAAATTGTAGGCACACAAGATGTACAAAATTAACATTATTTAAGCCTAGAAGAGAGGACATTTGTAAAAAACACTGAGAGGAAAGCAATGCATTTTATTAAATTCAACGTACCCAGTTCGATTCGATGAGAAGAGGGGAGCTCCTTTGTTATCACAATGAAATAACTATGTAACCCTTTGAAAGCAAGCAGCAAACTGGCACAAAGCGTGTAGTGGAAATTATAGGCATGATTGAGGAAAGACTCTGAAACCACAAAACTGCAACCCTAAAGGAAAGAAAAACAGCACATATTAATTTCATGCCATAAGTGAAGTACTAATAGAATAAAATGGACTTTTCAACAGATTGCAGTATATTAGAAAAAAGGCCAAACACTAAATATTTTAAGTTTTCCATCTACATGATCCTGAAATATAACATAACCTTTTGGAAACATTTTTCCCTTTTGAAAAAAGAACCTCCAAAATTCAATCTTAATCAGACAGTACTTCTGTAAAAATGTAAAAATCCATGCTAACCAATAAAATATAAATAATATGTTTAACTGATATATGCTTACGTCTGCTGATAACTGTTTTGTGTAGTTATTGCCAAAGACCACACTTTCAAGGGAAGGAATCACAGAGTCTCTGTTTTGTGCTGGTGCATTCCTGTTTAACCATGTATTCTTCACAGGGCGAGGAAAGCTGTAAAATATACCCACATCTTCAGAGATACAAATAAACTGAACAACTCTAACATACTATGTATGACAAATCTGTCACAGTTACAAAAATTCTTAGTATTTCTTTGAAAAAACAGGCCAAAACACTGATTCTCTGTAATACACTGAAAATACCCAGGCTAGTACTACTGCCCTTTTAAAGCAAGACTTGTAAAGTAGCTCTCTTCACAGAGCATGTCCAGGTAGCAATTTAAGAAGTTACCATCCTCAAATGTTCTGCTGCCATCTCTTACCACAAAGGCCAGCAGACTGTGCCAGGAGACTGGCAAGCCCTCCCTTATTCTCTTTAATGCAGAACTCAAATAATTTAAACAATGTTCTTGCAAGTTTAAATCAAAGAGCTCAATTCTTAATGATAACAGGTAAGAAGCACTCATCTTCTGCCAACTTTGGTTTCGGAAACATTACCTCCTAAAGGAGACTGAGCAGCAAAACCCTTGGAGAGCTGTCACACAAACTGTGGCTGGTGATTTCTTAGCAAATGCCTGACGTCAGCTACTCAAAGAGAAGGCCCATCCAAAAATCCCAACCTGGATCCTTAATGCTCAGTCCTGACTGAAAATTAGTAACAAAAACTGTTTTTCACCCTCTCTCCATGAAAGTTTGACCTAAAGGCCAAATGCAGATGCAATTTCACTGAATTTCACTGCTGTATTTTGACAACTGACATTTTATATATATGATGCTGTTGCTTTAAGTGCATGATTATACCGAATGACAGTAGTAATTGAAAGCTAAGAAATAAAGGCCTATTCCTGACACTAGCAGAGTCAACAGCTGATCTTCCAATTAGAAATATGTATAAATACCTTCATGCTAATTTCTCTCATTTCAGGTATCAGTTCCATTCTCTATAATCTACTCTTACTTCTAAGAGGAATAAAATTTGTTCCAGGTAACTTTTAAGACAAGAAGTCTCTCCTCCCTACAACTCTCAAATTCCAGAGTTGTCATAAAGAAAACTACATCATACATCAACTTAATTCCTTCCAAAGTATTTTATTTTCACAGTACTTCCAAAGGGGCACCCAAACACTCACCTTATCAACGGCTGATGCAGGGCAACTAAAGAAGCATGGACTATGACAGATATGACAGAAAGGTGGAAGTAGTCAAACATAACGTTGACATAATGATGAAGGCCCCGATGCAAGTTAAAGTGCAGCTTTAAGGTTCGGCTACTGATTGGCTGTAGTGTGCTCAGGTCATCGGGTCTAAAAATAAATAAAAGCCACATATAATTAGATCAACTGTTTTTAAAGGAGGTAAGCAAAAAAACTAGGAGTGCAATATGTGAGCAGATTACTAGTAACTGACCCTGCTATCCACTCAGCACTAGCACATACTTTGGAATATTAATTTACAAACTGTGAACATTTTGCTTTAACAAAACCTTTTAGATTTGCACTTACGAATAGTCTGTATCTGTGAAGTGTAGATCTAGTGTTAGCAGAAAATTCATTTCATTAAGAGATTCTTCAATCTAAAAAGAAATTGTAGAATCATGAAATCTTTTCAGGTCTTGTATTTAGAGTAATCCAAACTATAAATAACAACAATTTTAGTATCTGGATATAGTAAATTGAATGGCAGATTACCTTCCTCTCATCTAACAGCATTTTTACTTTAAAAATCATCACATCATTCACAGAAACTTCCTCATTTTTATAAAGAATCTGAAATGTTTTACTGCAAACTACATTGTCATGGACTGAGGCAGGAAAGGCAAGATCTGTACCTGAAAAGACAGAAACAAGTATTAATAAAAATTGGTCTAGAATCTGGAAACGCTAGAGCAGTTAATAAGTGAAAGTCCTCTTCCTGAAAGTTTCATGTTCACCATCAGAACTTAAGGCCAGCAACGAAAACCAGAGATCTGAGAAAAGCTATTATTTCTAAAAAATACTGTATCAATATTTTTGAATGTAATTTACTTAAAACACATTGTTTCCAGATAGAGGATTTTTCACTTGGTTCTGAGACAGAATAAGTCCTTCCAGGCACCAGAAGTTCTAATAAAAAGCATCAAGTTTGTTTTCTTTCATTCAATATTACTGTTGTTTCAAAATTTTTAAGCACTTTGAGAACTAGGAATGACTTCAGATGCTTAAAAAGGTTAAATGACATGCATGAACAGTCTGAGTCACTTAAATACACAGGTGGTTCCTTCCTTCCTTTCTTGTTTCCTTCCTTCCTTCCTTCTCCAGTTTTATGTACTACACAAGCCAGATCAGTTCCAAATATCCCTTCTGTTTCTTGTTCAACATTGCACTTCTGCTGATGAAAGAGTTCACAACAGTTGTGATGAATGTTTGGAGAAAGGTCAAAAAACACTTAGTGGGAATGTTTAAGTAATCTTATTAGATTACTTCATAAGAATCCGCAAAATGCAAAAAAAGGCAATTGTACTTTACAGATTTGGGGTCTACAAGGCTGATCTTCCCACCCTGCAACCTTCACAAAATTTGAGGTCAACCTCCCTTCCGACACCAGCAGCAAGTACAGTTGGGTCTCCTGGACGGGCTGCCTATCAAGGTTGGTCCAGCAAAGGTAATTCCCCTGCGTAAGGCACCTTCAGCCTGTGGCATCAATGCCCCGGCATGACACAGGTGAGGGGCAGAGAGCACATGCCTTCCCACTACACGCAATCTGATACAGCTGCAGGCCTCCCGCAGAGGGCAGAGCGTCGGGTCTGACAAGGAGAGAGGTAATGGAGACACACGGCCAGGTCCCACTGCCTACGCAACCCTCTGCGATGTGGGTACCGCTCCCCGCCCCGCTGACTGCAGTGAGGGGAGAAACTGTTCCCAGAGGAGAACAGCCATGGAGGGGAGCCCACAGCCAGCGATACCGTGTGGGGAGTGAGCGCCCCAACCACGAGACCCGCAAGGAAGCTCGTCCTGGCTCCCGCATTGCTCTAGCGAGCAGGGAAATGGGAAGGGAAGAAAAAGGGCTTAGAGAGAGACATGGGACCTGACAAAGCTGGAAGCGTTGGACAAGTGGTGGAAGGAGAAGTAGTGCAGCAGGAACAAGGGAAAACCAAGCTGGTACAGTCAACTTGTGCTGAGCAGGGAAGAGGTTCCGGAGAGCGGGACGCTTGCTGGGGAGAGCCAGGAATTGGCAGGAAGATGGGAACCAGGATGAGAAAACCATGACACTGTCAAAGGGAGTAGAGCCAAGGAAGGCCCCAGGTACAAGGATGATGGAAGAATAGAACTTCAGAGGCTCAGGAGAGCTCCCTGGTCCCACATCACACCCACCCCACGAGCAAGAGCTGCAGGCTCCAGCCCCGCTGCATCTCCTCTACAGAGGAAAAACACCAGGCACTCTCAGAGGGTCGCTCAGCCCCTCAGCGACAGCCCACACACCGTGTGACAGGGGCCTTTTCTCTCCAAAATAATGGCCCGCAACTGATACGAGCTATTTGATCACCTTGAACGCAAGGCTGTGAACTACATCTACAGCTTCCAACTCTGCTAAATTATGGAAGCATCTCAAGCAGAGGGAAGAGAGGTCCTGGGTGAGATAAAGCACAACAGTGTCTACAAGAAGGACAGATGACTCCCATATTTGCCACACACGCACAAAAAGAATCTAGATATGTCCAAAAAAAAAAGCAATTCTACCCACTCCTTGGTCGACCCCACATTCCTGCTCTCCACACTGTTGTGCTGTTGTGGCACAAACAACATCACTAGCAGCTACACGGTGAATCAGATGGAGACACTGATCTAAAAAAGCACCCCAGCTTTTTGACTTCTCTTGTTTTGAGACTGTTTATCAACAGGCTTAGCTCCCCGTTGGCGCTTGCTGGCCAGAGCCGGGCACAGAGCAATAGAGCAGCAGGAAACAGCCTCAGGGAAGCAAAGGCTGCGTTTTTTTGACACTGCTGATCTAAACTCATGTCAAACTGCAGATGTAGTGTAGTTTATGCCTAGTAAAAAGAGATAAAAGGGCTAGAATATATATCACAAAATCCATTGCACTTTCTGAAAAATAACTGAAGGCAGTTCTGTAAGACACTATGAAAAAAACTTAGAATAAAAATATAATTTAAATAACACTATAAAAAAAAATCAGTTTAGTAGAGTTAAATTCCAGGAAACCACACTACACTTATGACTTAAAAAATTTTTTCCTCCGGACAGCAACGCGAGGGGCAGAGGGAGGAAGGAACCAAACCTTTTCAGAGCGTTTCTTTGCAAAGAAACAAGTTCAGCAATCTGCAGGAAAGTCTCAGGTAGCTGAAGTTCTTCATTACTCTGAGGATACCTGCTTAAGTGATACCTACCCAAAGCCTTTAGCCATTTTAGTCCACAAAAGGGGAAAACTAAGGAGATCATTGAAAAAAAAAAGCCAGAAGACACTAATATAAAGTCATGTTGTGCTACCAGTAACGGGAATCAACAGAGGAAATACTGTAACACAAATCCTGTAATTAACCTAAGTCCTACTGCTAAGAACAAACAAGCTATTTTTTCAGTAGGTCAGCATGAAGTTGTATTTTGTTAATAAAGAAAAAACAGAATTAAAACTCTTACATCAGCTATAAAAATGTAAAACAAAAAGGATACTGCTCTAATTAGCAAGCGGAGATAACGACTCCATTTGCTAAAAGCTCTTGCACTTACCAGCTGCGTGTAACAAGCTAGCTTCCAATTTGTGGGGAATTCTTGGTGGGATTTTCATAGATGCACGAATCTGGTAAAAACTAAAGCAAAAGATAGTCATTGGCAACGCATCCAGCTCAGCGCCCTCACTAATCATAACACAGACACAGGCAAAGACAGGGGCAGGGCAAAAGCAGAGCTATGAAATCCCCAAACTGTCTTATTTATTGATTTTGATGGAACTCTACATGACCCAAGAGTCTATAAAAATGCACTAGATGATCTATTGTCTCTGTGATATCCCATTTCAGATAACTCACTTTTATTTATTTTCAGAGGTTAGCTTAGGGAGAGAAAAACAAACCCCAGACACACGGAGTGAGAGGCCAGAAGCACCTTTCTGGGCAGAAGCACATAGTGAAACACCCTTACAAGCCACTACTTCATATTACTATTATTATTAGTATATTATTTCATATTATTATATAATATTATTATTATTATACTACATATAATATAGTATATTATTAGCCATTATTTGAGTGTGAACCCAAAGCCCTGTGGCTCTTTCCACTATCCAAACAATTCCAATTCAAAGCATCCTTATTCTACTGTTTTACTTTTAAACTCGAGTAAGGCTGAAGCAACAAGGTGTGCAACTGTGTACTAGCCTTACAATCAATAAACAAATATAATTCTTAATTGAATCTTTTCACAAAATTAGAAGTCAACTTTAGCTTGCCAAAACAATACACAAGAGAATGCTATATAACTGAAGAAATTTAATTAAATAAGGATGTGGTTAGTGCTAAGACATGATAGCAAAATGATTCCTACCTTTTTTTAAAAAACCAGCCATGACTATCAGTTTACTATAGGTTGAATTTTATTTATTATTTTATTTTAGAAACCCATAGATGAAACTAGATTGCAAAATCATTTAGTGATACATAAACAGTCAAGGTTGCACTGGAGAGAAAAAATACAGTCCTAACACTGTGTCCTTTTGTACAGGAACATAGGGAATTGAGGAGATCCCCAGAGCCCTCCCAATACTAATGCTGGAGGATGAGACCTGTCACACGTGTTTTACTCCGGTTCAGACTTAACATGCACCATTCAATCACTCATTCCAGTTATACCAAGACACAAGTCACATTCAAATACAAAACAGACCAAGCAAGGAGATACTTCCCACCACCCCACTGGATTCTGGATCGACACTGAACACTCCCCTAGCACCGGAGATGCCACCACGGCAAACAGCATCTTCCCACAACGCCAGCAACACAAATGTGATGGCAGAGCAGAACTGCTGCTATTCCAGCAACTACAGGAAGTACGCAGGGTCACTGCCCTGGGGATGACAGACAGCTCGGAGGATCCTACACAACCACCTGGAAGAGCATACACAACCTTCTGCAAGTCCAGGGACCTGTACAAGCAGGGGTGACTATTATACTCAAGCACTCAGATATATACTGACAGGGACTCTCCTCAGATATTGTACAGATTGTAAAGGGAACTACCAAACCACTGGCCTTCAAACCATAAGTCTTTTTTCTTTCCTTGTTCCTTCCTTTTTTTTTTTTNTTAAAAGCAGATGCATTTCTCCCAGCAGAATATTGCCCTGAAATTTGGGTTCTTTTTTGTTAAAAATAGACAACCAAATACAAAAAGAAAGAAAGAAAAAAACTCTTTGAGAACTCTATAAAATATATTTTCTCAACATTCCAGAGAAATGCAAGATATTTTATTTTGTTTCATTCTAACCTTCTACCCGATCAGGTCCCTACAGCAGCCTCACAAATATCCAGAATCCGCATCATTCTTGGCTGATGTTTGGAGCCATCTGACAGTTCCACAGAGTGTCTGCCCAGAAGATAAATCGAACTAAGACTTAATAGCTTAATCAAATGTGGACAGGTTGATGAATGAGCAACTTAACAAAGACAGATTCAAGGCAAATGCAGAGTAAAATTTGGACACTGAGCAGAGAGATGCTGGAATGTGACATTCCTATTACTTAATTTAATTAGACCAGTTCTCCGTAATGACTCTATTAAGTGACTGTTTACAAGCCAGGCCTTCAAGAAAGCAATAATCAAGAGCACTGTTTGTATTCAAGTCCATGCTACTTATGCTTAGAACATAAAGGGTGAAACAAAAAGACTGATCAAACATCCTAACTTTTCCGATTACTCCCTTCTAGCATTTCATTAAAAGCAGAATATTCTACCCCTTATACCACTGTCTACCAGATGCATTTTAAGTTGGGTTAATGAGGACATGAAGGTGTATTGTTTCCTTGTTTGAGACACGACACCTTGATATGCAGCACGGATTTGTACTTTAAGCAGTATATAGTATATATAGTATATAGTATATATATAAGCAGTATATAGTATATATATATACATATATATATGTATATATATAGTATATATGTGTATATATATGTATATATATGTATATATATGTGTGTATATATATACTATATATATAGTGTATATATAAGCAGTATATAGTATATATATAAAACATTAACCTATTAATCTGAATATCAAAATCCTGTAGGGGTTCAGGGCAAATATAGAAACATTAAATTAAAAACTTAGGTCTAGATGTTTGAAATAATTATTTAACTGCATTAAAATATTTAAATTAAAAACTCCCACACAGTATTTACTCAAATTGTTCACCACTGTTCATCTTTAAATACCATAAATATTAACCACCTATCTGCAACAGAAGAGCTGTGAATTGCTGTTTAGAACACCAAGCAAGACGCATTTTGATCCCCTTGGATGACAGAGCTACAGCTGAGCATTAGAAACACTGCAGCTAGAACAACAACTGACAAAGCAGAGTCCTACGGAGAGTCACTGCGGTGGGGGCAGACCCAGGGCTCCCAGCTCTGGGAAGCGAGGCAGAGTGACAGCTGGCCAAAGGTCTGGCCCCGCAAACGGAAGAGACCGAGCGAGGCTCTAGCACCAATCTGTCATGAGGAAGCCACAGGAGAAGCAAGTTACGGCTGCTTTAAGCTCATTTTGCTTGTGCAAGAGCGATTTGAAAGAAGCCTCCAAAGAGAGACTGAGCAGGCTGGCGTGCAGCAGTCTCCCCGAGCCTCGTGAAGAATTTCTGAAGCACTGCAGGAGCAGCTCTCCTGAGCACTGATCAAAGAGCTAACAGCTCTTTAAAGAACTTTTTTTTCCTGGATAAGAACATCAAGTGGAAAACACAGCAAGCATATACAGAAGCCAGCAGAAGACTCAGATAATAAACTACTTTCAAGGAGAAGTGTTGCCAGCAGGTTGAGGAAGGGGATCCTATCCCTCTACTCAGCCTTGGTGAGGCTGAACCCAGAGTACTGTGTGCAGTTCTGGGCTCCCCTGTACAACACAGACATGGAACATCTGGAGAGGGTCCAGTGTAGAGCAACAAAGATGATTAAGGGACTGGAGCATCTATCATATGAGGAAAGACTGAGCAAGCTGGGCCTGTTTAGCCTGGAGAAGACTGAGAGGAGACTTCATCAATACGTATAAGTACCCAAGGGGAGAATGTAAGGAGGATGGGGCGAAACTCTTCTCGGTGGTAGTCAGTGACAGGACGAGGAGTAATGGGTACAAGTTGAAACACAGGAAGTTCCACGTCCATATGAGGAAGAACTTCTTTCCCGTGAGAGTGACAGAGCCCTGGAAGAGGCTGCCCAGAAAGGCTGTGGAGTCTCCTTCTCTGGAGATCTTCCAAACCCGCCTGGATGCCACCCTGTGCCCCGTGCTCTAGGGGTCCCTGCTGGAGCTGGGTTGGACTAGACGATCTCTACAAGTCTCTGTCAACCTCAATTGTTCTGTGATTCTGTGGTTCTGTGCAACCAGATCCTCTTTTGTATCAAGGCCTCTCAGGCCATGTGAGACTTGGCAGAAGTGCATAGCCTGAAGGAATGAATTAGGTGTTTGTTTTCTTTCTACGGATTTTCCTTCCCTTACCGGAAGCATTTTCCATCACGTCCTGAGTTAGCCAAATTAGTGAGCAGAGACGTGTTTTCCAAAAGGCTCACCTCCAGGCTGGAAAGGAGGTGACCAATTCTCAAGCTCTTTACTCCTCAGAGACATCACTGTATGAAGGCTCCATAAAACTTCTTCGTATTTTCTTGATTCAGAACAGACGGATCTCTGTGCCCAGTATACTGTGCCCAGTTCTGGGACATCCACTTGGGCACCTTCAGCAGATGGACACCTAGTCAGCCAGGTGCCTGGGCTCGTTCGGCTTCGAGACAGTTGAGTAGCCTGCCAGTGCCTAAGGGGAGGTTACTGAGAAGACTGCAGAGGTGGCAATGCGAGACAGTGCTCAGAAACTGAACCTGGGAAGGTTCTAACCAGATATAAAGAAAAATATTCTGACGTGAGGATGACGAAGCACCAGAACAGGCTGCCCAGAGAGGTCGTGGAATCTCCATCCCTGGAGACTTTGAAGATCTGGACGGACAGGACTATAAGCACCATGGTCTGAACTCAGTGCTAACCCTGCTGCTTTAAGCACAAAGGTGGACTATGTGACCTGCCAATGCACCTCCCAACCTGAGCAAGCCTACAGTCCCCAAGGCTACTCTATAAAACAGGGTACAGCAACTCACAACGTGGTGATAGAAGGGTGACAAAGCAAGAGTTGCACAGAGTTGTGAGATGTGGTCCACAATAACTTGGAAAGATGTGTGTGAATATAGCAAATTCCAGCTCCTGGCTTTCCTCATTCTCAACAGCTTGCTGTTTGAGCAAGGTGCTTCTCATCTGCTCATTAGGCTGCTTCTCTGAAAGGCCGCCTCTTCCAACTCCCATCAAATCTCCAGCATCAGACTTGAGGAACACAATATATAGCACTACCTCCAAAAGCCTGCCCAGGTGGCCTCCTGTGAATGTCCCCAGCAGCTGTCCTTGCTTCTCCCAGCAGCAGGCGGCAGCTCCACAACACGCAGCATCTCCTACTCTCCTGTACTGCCCAGCAGCTTCGTCCTCACACAAGGTCTTACAAGCACCCCCCAGGGGCAGCTTGGCATTTTCTCCATTACGTTAAAGTTGGCTTAAATATCTGAGATGCTTTCTGAGATGCCATGTACAAGCAAAGCTGAAGTCATTAGTGAAGAGCTTATAAACGTGAAGGGGATTTGTGCCAGCCCCAGTCTACCCTCCACTGTTTCAGCAAACAAATGCATCACTTGCTGGTGTCCGTATCTCTCACTTAGCCCTGAACAAAATAATCACATGCAAATCCACAGCCTTACAGGAAAAGGTCTTTTAAAAGTGCTTGTTGGAATTACTGTTCTCCCAGAGGGAGACTTCAACTCTATCTAGGAAGCAGAGAGGACCTGTGCTGTCCAATCTGCAGGAAAGGTGTGTTTTCCAAATGAGCTGCTTTAAAATCTGAAAGATTCAAATTCAATAGGAGCCACAAAACACTTTCCCACTCAGACATCATGACAGATTTCTTTTTGTCACTGGGCTCATATTTTAGATAGCTATGAGTAAGTTTTTTATTATATTTGCTGAAAAACATGACTTACAATCTAAGTAAGAAGTGTGCTTGACAATAACTGGAATATGCCGTGCTGCCAACAAAAAAGGAAACACTGGAGGGAAAATGGGTCTTTCACTTT
Source organism: Eudromia elegans (assembly GCA_003342815.1). Taxonomy (NCBI): domain Eukaryota; kingdom Metazoa; phylum Chordata; class Aves; order Tinamiformes; family Tinamidae; genus Eudromia; species Eudromia elegans. The sequence continues at coordinate 1,351,194 of PTEX01000089.1, read as the reverse complement.
TCAGTGTTCTCACAGTGGGACCATGCGTGCAAAAGGACAGCCATTACCAACTGAAATACGTTCCAAGGGAAATAATGCAGATCCTAAACAAGCTTCATAATATAATCCATTTCTGAGATAAATTTCTTGCAGTTTCTCACTCCGAGCAGACAGAGGCAGCGCAGGCAGCAGATGACAGCCTGCCGTGTCCCCTGGACCCCGAGGCACAGTGTCCCCCAGCCTCCATGGGCACGTCAGGCCCCCGCGAGGCAGCCGCTATACAAATCTCTTCAGCAAGCAAGACCTCTCTCCCCCTCTTCGGGAGAGCTTAAGCGAGTCATACGTATTTGAAAGCAAGTTCGCTTAAAACAAAAATACCCTTTACAAGTGCATCACACCCCCATGGTACAGGCTATGTCTGAAATCCGAAGGTACATATAAACAAAACAATTATTAGATCCTAAGTTTGATGAGAAGTATCTGGAAGACCAGCACCTGAACACAAGTCTCTCCACAGCTTGTTATGAAACACGATGCAATACATAAGAGAGGAGAGAAGGGAGTCTAAGTGTTGCCAGGAATTTTGCCTGGTATTACAAATTGCTTTTGGCCGTTTGATACCAGCACCCTTGGGCCCAATTCCTACCATGGTGCCAAACACGCACTTTAGACCTTTTAAGGGGAATACTCTCAAAAAAGCATTTTGAACAGCCCCATAAACAACTGCTGCTAAACTAAATGACCTTTTATCTTTAAATAACAGTTCTCTGAAGCTCACATTTAGTATTGATGGTTTTCCATACTCTCTAATGTTAAAACTTTATAAATGTGTTTATTTAGTTTGATGTCAACTTTGTATTAGACCTTGTTGTTCTGTATAGTGGTATCATAAGTGATAATGACCACTACGGTTTAAACGCTGGCTGGCTGGAACAACTTGGTTTTCCAGAGACAAAGGTGAGTGATACAGAGGCTTCCTGGGAACCAGACACAGAATTTTCCAAGTTTCAACTCTTACAAACAGGCAGCTGTTTTTATTCCGACACATCACAACATGTTAACCTTGAAGTCAAGGTTGGGCAAACACCATAGAAGACAAGCCCGACAGCTCATTTGCAGGCATTTCCTGCCAACGGTCTTCTACATTTTTTAAAGTTTACAGCTGTGCAACTCTGCTTCTCAAATCTGTCAGTAATCAAGAAAACTAACCTTATAGTCACTAGTTCACTTTGTAGTCTTCTTTAAAGACAGATGATCTCTCCTTCGGTAGCAAATATATCATACATTTAACCAGAAACGTAGACTCAGGTACTATAGATAAAATTTTTGGAACAAAAAAGAGAAAAAAACCCTGACAGGTCTCAGGTGAGATAGATTAAAGGCCACTGCTCTTTTGTCCCTTGGCATCACCATCACCTTTTGCCCTGTAGGAAGCCATGTCACTCAGGGAAGTTGCATTAACTCCTCTAGTTCAATTTTTTCAATAAACTCACTATAGTTTCAAATACAACACACTGCTCTGATATCATTCAGACACTAACAAAGAAAAAATGTCTTTCAGAAACATCAGTATCCGTCCTTTCAGTTCAACCAAGGCGCAGTTTCATGATCGATTTAAGCCAATTTAAGACCATTAAGGCCATTACTAGGAGCAACAGGAGGAAAATAGCTTCATTGTAAGAAGCAAACCCACTTTTTTTTTGCCAGTTCCTCACACAATTCCTAATATTTAGCACTTGTATAGTAAAAGAGACTAACGTGCTGATCCATCTCAGAGGGTGAATACACAATTAGAAAAGTTTAAAATCCAGCCTCCTGGAGTGAGGCTCCAGATACCAGCCTAGACACCCAGATGAATGAGTTACATGGTCACCAACAGACAGGGCTGCCAGAAGCCTTCTTTCTGCTGCCCAATTCCACTATCTGGATGCCCCAAAGATGCACAGGAGGCAGTAAGCCTGCTCAACAAGGCTGCCCGGTCAGTTTTGGACTCATTCTTCACAGACACCTACAAAAATTAATCAATCAAATAAAACAAGAAAAGCACCTGGCTAAAATCCACCTTTTGCCAAAGGCTTTTATTTTGGGAAAACATTATGACAGGACAGAGCAGCACTGCAGCCTCCTCTCCCACAAGAAGCCCATGCAGGGACCGCTCTCCTTATTCACACTCATGCTATCCTCTCCACAGTTTAAGTTACTGTTAACAAAATATAAAACAAATTCATGCAGACAATTCACTAGATCAGGGGAAAACAACCCACAAACATTTATGTATTACCTGATTTCTCAACAAATTACTGTCAAAGTGAGATCATTAGTGAATCATAATGAGGTTCATTAAAAAAAATATATTCTGAATCAGAATATTTTCTTTTACATGAGCATGCATGTGCAAGCACAAAAGTCACTGGTGCTCAAGTGTATCAGTATCTGCATATGTAAAAGTCATAAATCTATGCAGCAGAGAATACTGTAAGGCTAAATTTCTAGAAATCCTTCTGAAGCTTAAATTCCTAGGCCTTTCAACAGGACTGAGGTTCCTAAGCCATAATAAACTAAGAGCTACTGAAAAACCCTATCAATAACCTACTTTCAGATGTGATGCCCATGCAAAACAAATTTCATGTTGGAAAGCATTCAAGCCTCTCCTATGCAAGGTTTTTAGTATTCTTCTTCTATCTGTTAAGCAAAATTTAAATACTTTCATTTTTAAAGTGTAGTATATTGACCTTAGTTATGGAAATTCTTGCTGTGCCCTTGGAAAAGATCTTAATCAAAACACAGATGAATAATAAAACTGATTTACAGAGCACAAACATGTACATCTACAGCTATGGGAAAGAGTTACTGTTAATATTTTATTCGTACTATTCACAGTCTGCTGGTATAGCAAACTCAGGTATAGCTGAAATAACCAAATAACCAAGCTCTATTTCAGAAATGCACAGAAAAATACTCTACCTCAGATTTATTTATTTATTTATTTATTACAGACAAAGCAGATACATAAGTATCTAAATCTTCCAAATTCAGATGTGGCCAATACTGACAAAATACTAATAATAATAAAAAAAAAAAGTTACCGAAAAAACGGTAATTTAACATGGCTATTCCAAAAATGCATGCAGGTAGAGAAACCATAGACTATAATTATTTTCCAGACTCCTCAGTCTTAGCTCGGATTTGCCAATTCACAGTAGGAAAAAAAAAAAAAATAAAGCTGTAGAGAAACGAGAAAACTTCATCTTTACATGACTGGAAAAAACTTCATCTTTCCATAACTGAGAAATACCAGGGAAGTTCTTTCCCTACCCCAAAGACAGGGATTCATTATCCCAAGTTAAATATCACGATTCATTATGCTACTGAGAATTATTTAACATACATAACCATACATACATTATGTACATAATGTACATAACCATAATATAAAATTACAATAGATAATAGTCATATATAATGTATCCTGGTGTTGACAACATTCATCACTAGAGAAAAACAAATACAGGAAGCCGTAGGCACATATGAAATGTTCCAAGAGAAAATTTTTCCATTTGTTCTATATCCAAGACTGATTCTCATTCCAGGTACCTGGAACAAATTTATTGAAAAAGTATTACAAGTTTATTCTTATTAATTACTATTATAAAAAGGCAGAATAGGCCTTTTAATAATAGGCCTGATAAATTAACTAGCTGGCTGCTGTGCAAGCAGACAGTCCTTCTCCCACAATCGGCTTAGAGAAATCTGAGACTGCACGTGAATGGTGGGATGGCTTCAGAGGCACAATGGCAGAAAATGACTTCAGGAAACAACTTTTGTGCAGTGATTTTGGCCAGAGGGGAACAACCCTCCCTCCCTTTCGAGCACAGCAGGCAGTACTAGCTGTCCAGCCTCATCACACACTGCCGGAAGCCACAGGCAGATGGTCAGTGATTAGTCACGCAAGGGCTGGAGACAGTGTTTTGCTCGATACTTTTGTTTTTTTGCATCTACTCCACAGATATTCCACCAGGGAAAATCGGTATGGAGAGAGGAGTACCCTGGTTTGCCAGCTTAGAAGGTGGAATCATCAGTTTGGTGAGAATAACCAAGGTAAAACTTGCTCATCACCTTGGGGTTGGTCATAGCCCCTGTGTCTTTCTAAAGCAACCGGGTTTGCAGTTCAGAGCAAAACTCATCTCCAGCCAAGGACAACTCTTGCAGTAAATGGGTACTAATCATCTTAACTTGTCATATATTTTGTGTTAGCATCCTTAAGCTAACTACGTGTTACACTGGCTTTCTCATTCTCAAGTATCAACTAACAACAGGACTTTAAATCACAATAAACAGGATTGCTGTGCAGTGGCAGAACATGCCCCAGCACGAGTGGAGCATCACTCCTTGCGAGCAGTGCAAGGCAGCAGTGCCAGCTGTGCCTCTGCAGCAATTTGTTTGCCTATTTCATTCACACTCTGCCAGACAACTTACCTCCAGACTACTCTGATAAGAAGTTACATGTTTATTTCTAAATATAAATAGTGCACAGGCAGTGAATATCACTGACGCTTCCGAGGTTGCAAATAGCCAGAGAAATCGTCTTCAAAATGCAGCTAATTCTCCCCATGTACCAAAATCATAAATGGGTATTTCAAAACAATACACAGTTGGGAGACACTGAGGTTTCCTTCTTTGGGAGGAGTAAAGGCTGAATAAATCACTTGAATCAGAGAATAATTTAGAGGGAAGGCAAACTTCCAGTCCTAGCCCTGCACAAAGCAGGTCCAACTAAACCAGGCTGTTCAGGGAGGGACCTGCCAAGTTGGGTTTTTATTTTCTCCAAGGATGGAGACTCCACCATCTCTCTGGGCAGCCTGTTCCAATACCCCTTCATCCTCATCATGAAAACACTTTTCAACTTGTATAACCAGAACTTCCTATTTCTACCCCAAGCCTGTTGCCTACTGTCCTATCACTGTCAACCTGCAATATATATATAAATATATATATTGCAATAATATAATGGTATAGCTGCATCAGTATAAATATTCTTTAACTAAGCTGCATTCTTGTCACTTAAAGCTGCAATGCAACTGAAAAAAGATATGCTAACCACAAGAATCTCCTCAGTTACATGCAGGTCCCTTCCTAAGCTAAATGAGAAGCAGAGAACTGCATGTACAACTTAATCTCATATATTAGACAAAGGTGTCTGCTCTATTGTCCCTCTCACTCGAGGATAACAGTTAAAAGTAAAGAAAATAAAACAAGCTGCTTTAAAAGGTCATAACATGCTCATAAAGGTGAGGCAGTTTCAGGACCCAAATTTGGAACCACATTTGATTTTTAGGGAAATACTATGAGAAACTTTGCTGAGTCTGGGTTTAGAGCAGCACTGTCGTTTACAAGCTCTTTACCCGAGGATCCAAACTGCCTGCATCCTGGTTTGTTTTCCTAAGACCTTTTCACTCACACACACACACACACACACACACACACACACACAAACCGGATTTCTTCTAGAGAAAGGTGAATCATAGGCTTTGATCTACATATCACAAAATGCACTTCAACCCCAGGCCAAGCACAAAAGAATGACCGGTCTTATGAACAGCTTCAAACTTCTTGCACAGAGGAATATCTGGTCCAGAGGAGCAGGCTCCATCTAATCCATGGTAACCCTGGAGTCACACTGATACAGGGACCTCAGTCAGCACTAACTGCATCTGCTATGTGACTGCTAACCTACCAAATTAATTGATAGCGTGAATACAGTCATAAAGGCTGCTGAAAACTGCATCATTAAAGAGCCAGATCCTTTTTGGTTGATTTCTTTAAACAGTTAAAAAACCAAAAGCAATGTTTAAGATTGTATCCTGAGGTATAAAGATATCACAAAAAAGGAGGTCACAGAAATAAACTCAAACATCAAATTGATTCATTTTATATTTAAAAGGACAGCCAAAATATTGACGTCTATACATATAGCAGAGCGAACACTCAGACTGAAAAAGTCATCCAAATTACAGGACAAACAAAACAAAACAGGTAGAAATTACTCAGAAGGAAGTTTAGGCTGGAAATTACAATATCTCCAATAACCAGAGGAGTGAGAATACGGAACAATGCTCCAACAGGAAGAGTCACGGAAATAATCTTGGATAGTCTTAAAAAGAGGCTTTCTCAGCTTGATGGGATATCAATAGCAGACACCTTATTTTACACATCTCAGAAAATCACTCTGCTTTTAAAACCGCGAGGTAGCCGTGCTGACTTGTGTGGGCTGCAACACACGCTTTGCCACACGTGCACAAACCAGAACATTTCTACACCTGACCTCAGGTTAGAGGCACTAGGCGAAACGCAGCAGGAGCTGAGTAGCCCTGGGCTATCGACGTAACTCATTTTTTCTCCTTTTTGTTGATCTAACCCACCGTGTACGTGCTCCTCTGGCATGCATGTGCCAGCCTGTGTGACCTTCCAGCCTCCGCCAACTACAACAGCAGAGAGAACACGGGAACTTACTCACACTGACAGACATTGCAATACTCACATTATTCCCTATGTCTTTTGACTGATTCTGGAAGCTCCCACTCTCTCCTGCCACCACTTTCTAAGGGATCACTTCCAAAGCCAAACGTTCAGCTTGAAACTAGAGAGGCAGTGTACTTCTTGCGAAGGGGGCACCTCTCTCATCATCTACCTCCTCAGAGAGTTAGAAACCTCTCTGAACCCGTGCTGTGAATTTACTGCTTTTTAAAGAACACCCTAAAAAGAAACACGTTAAGTGGAGCACTGGTAATTACACTGCCAGGCTCAGTTTCTAAACTACTCGTGAGAAATCATCTGAATTAGGAGGCAAAGATAAACAAGAGAGTCTCTTCAGTCTCTTTTCTGATAAAGTTAACACATTACAACAGGAAGAAAATGTCTTGCATTATGACAAGGTTTAAGAACAAAAGTAGATTTTATTATTGATAAAACTTTTCCAAGGCAAGTTCCTCTATAAAGAAGAAAGAACTGTCATTAAATCAACACTGATGCATATTGTTCACTGCCTGTAAACACTATCACAGCCTCAACCAGATTTGTCCAAAGCAAATGTCATAATGGCTAAAAACTGACATTTTGCTGTAGTCCATCAGGACGCAAATGTACCAAAATGCTGGACCAAAAATCCCTAATGCCTTTAAAATAAATGAAAAAGCATAGTCACAGGTAAGGAGGATCTTAGAAAGGAATCTGGAAACAACCAGGCAGCAGAAAGAGAGAGGGATGTCTAAGAGCCTTCTAGAGGGACTAGGAGGCTCCAAGTAGGCAAGAAAGAGCCTTTCTTCACTGTGGAGGTACAGCACAAAGAGGAGGATGACGAGAATTAATTAATTGACAAATTAATTAGCAACACTTAAAAAATTCTCCAGAGACATGCCTGTATTATTGCAAGCAAAAGGGATTACAGCAATTGGGATATGAAAGCAAAAAGATCTGGGTAAAAATATAACCTACCCTCAAAGCCTACAGAACTTCTCTCTTCTCCCATCAGACAATAAATATTTTATCACAATTTATGGTTTAGGCCAACTTATTTGAGCATTGAGCATTCATTTTAACTCCTAGAAGGTATCCGCCTTCCCAGTAAGGAACAACAATTTTCAAATCTCTGTAAAGAACAGCAGGAACACCAGGCAACACTATCCACCAAGGTGGCTCCAGCATCAGCCCGTGCAGTTGGGAAGAACGCACCACCTACCCTCTTTGGAACAAATCCACATTGAAGAATTTGTGGAGCTCCACGGAGAATTCTACCATAGCCTGAACTTCGCTCATGTTTATGAGGATGAAGAAGTCAAAACTTGTCAGCACCTTAGTTACTGGAAACAAACAGAAAACAAACTTTTTAGAACACAAGTGGGGAATAACGCCTGTCTAGTCCTTCCAAGCTCCCTTTTCCCCCCAAAAAAAATTACAGGCAGTTTTGCAGTTTCCTCCAATAAGTGCATCCTGGGATAAACAGGAATACAGCCACATGCCCAGACCTACCCACCACCACGCGTAACATCTGACTCCTTGGCCAGAACAACACTAGGCAGGTATCCCAGGCAGGACTGTCCCCTGAGGGACTGCAGAGGAAGGCAGGAGGGCAACGTGCCCACCCTTAGCTAATCCCTGTTAGCTGTGAAGTGCTAAATCTCACTGTTTGCTTTGCAACCACAGCCTGGCACTTTACTGCTCAGTTTCAACTGCCTGCTGATACTCAAATTAAAATCCTACAGAATCTGGCTGAGTTATTCTGTTTTCCCTACAACAGCATTAACTGGATTAATAAAATAAACTGCAGTCTCCACAAACACCGCCTTCAAACTCGCAGCTTCCTGCAAGCACTGTCTGAGACTGAGTCTGTCAAGACTCAAGAAAACCAGCCCCCAAGCCAGACAAGCCTGCGGGCATGTTAGTTCCTGCCCAGGCTGGAAGGCAGGAGCAGCACACACAGAAGCAGCCTCAGCTGGGATGAGTTGTGCTCTCATGTTTCTAAGAGCCTGCAGAGAGCATTTGGAAGCCTGCGGAGCAGCAGGTGGTAGCAGTGAGACTGAAAACAGAGCACAACGGCAGAGAAAAAGCATAGCCCAGGCAAACTCAGCCACCTGAAATACAGGCAGCAGCCAGGGCTACCTGCAGCCTAACGGACAGGCTGACTGGGCCCCAGGCCGCAGAGAGGCTTCCCTGCGGCGCCGCTCCAAGCCTGGCTCCAGAGCCCCGCAGCCTTCAACCGCAGACAGGCACGGTGTCCTGAGCATGGTTTAGCAGCCAGCACAGGCTCTCTGCAGGCACTTCAGTAAAAACACAGCGAGCCCAAGAAGCTAGCACCGCTGGAGCTGCACGGGATAGGAAAAGAAGTGTTTCGCTTTTGAGGCTGTTGTTGCAATATGAAGACCTCGGATCAAGGGCCCTTTTGCTGGATCAGAACCAGAGCATGGAGAAGGGCACAACTGACAGGGTTTGTTCAAAGCCTGTGTTGATTAAACTTAAACAAGGAGGACTTTGACAGATGAACTCAACTACATCCCCATGAGATGGAGACATCTCATTGCGCCAGGCACTGGCCCACGCCGTCCCTAGGCACTCACTGCAGCAAGGGAGGGCAGATGCCCGCTCTGCCCACGTGTGTTCAGTCACTCCCAAACGCTCCTGTTCCCCCAAGTCCCCAGTGAGGAAACTCGGAACAACGTGGAGCTGGTCTGGCCGGATAAAGCCCATCTTCTGAGTGAGGCATGTCAGCAGGAGAAGCTGGTGCCAGCCATACCCTGCACTGCTCAGAGGTTCCTCTCCCTGCACCCCTGTGCAGCTCCGGACTGGTGGCAGCACAAGGTTCCCAGGCAGCTGCTTAGGTTGCCACGGACCAACTTCACATGAAGATGCCGGGATCAAGCAGCATCACCAAGAAGTCGCACTGTAGCTCTGTTATCAGCAAGCCTAATAGCACCCCAGGCAAAATAAAACAGGATATTGTCACGTGCTTCCTCAAAACATTGAGCTTTGCTAGCAGTAAACAGCCTGCTTGATCTGCTGCAGCCTAGAAACCTTCTCTTCTGCAGTTGGGCACAGTCATTTTCCACATGCCGCGCGTCTGGCTGTCACTATTCACTGCTCTTACAGGCCTATAGGGTCCCTTGGACAGGCACATACCCAGGATGTGGCGGGAAACAGGCTGCTTTAGATACAGTCTATCCGGATGTCTGATCCGGCATGCTGGAGTGCGGCTGCACAACAAAACAGTCCACAAAGAGCTGTATGGACAGACCAAAACCTGCTGTAGCTGGTGAGTCTGAGCATGAAACCCAAGCAGCAGAGCTTAGTTAAGAGGAACAGCACACACCACGAGTGTGTTTTCAGCCTCGTGGTACCTTCCTTCAAGCACAGGGACTGCATCAGCTCCGACCTGCTCGAAAGGCATAAGAGCAGGTTGCTCTTTCCCTGGAGAAAAGCCAAGCGTGTTCCGGGAGACATCTCTCAGTGAGCTTTCCGCACTGTCAGCAGCAGCAGGAAAGAAGGGAGTCACAGCAAGAAGCTGGAGCCGAGAGGCTGCCGAAAAGAGCAAGGAGCAGCCAGCCAGCTCAAGGGAGACAGAAGGAAAAACCTACAAGTAATGAAGGGGACTGAGCAGCTTTCTGCAAGTCACTGAGCTGGCTGAAACAGAGCGAGACATCCAGCAGCAGCAGAATTATTTATAAGCTTTCCCTGTTTCGATTCCGTTTAGCCTAGTCACTGCGAGTTTTCTCCATTTAAAACGTTAAGCATTCTAACTTTTATTCCAGCGAAAACCTTCAGTTTCCTTTGTGCAAATCACACAAAGAGACGCAGATGCATTTCAGGCCCCAGCTGCCCTGCGGCACCTGATCAGGCCCATGCCCCGCATTGCCACTGCTCCTGCACCAGCCTGGCTGGCACAGGCTGCTCCGCCGGCACCGGAGCCGACCCAGAACAAACCCTTGTGCACGGCCTGCACCGGCAGCGCTTCCCAGAGCAGCCTCCCAGGAACAACCTCCCCCGGCTGTGTCACTGGTGCTGGGAGCTCAGGGCCCTGCGCAGCCCTGAGACATACAGTCCTCTCAGCACCTCTCCCACCCAGGGCTTGGGCTCTTTCCCTCAAAAATGTGAAAAAAATGGGTGCTAACGCGAGGCAGGTGGAAAGGAGGAGGAAATCACCTTTCCAAGAATAATGCTTTACGTCCAAGAAAGAGGGAGAAAAAAAGACTCTAAGACTCTTTAACATTTAATAATACTAAACTTCATATTGCTTTTCTTCAGCTTAATTCATTTTTATAACAATTACCAAGTTTATGGACTCAAAACACTGTCAAGAAATTTTGAATCAGGCAAAGGATCACAGCATTATTTGAACTTGATAGCAGCAAGTCTTAAACAGCAATTAACGTATTTTAAGGATAAACTCAAACCTGGGCAACCTTTAATTTTAGTTTACCAATCATACAAAAGTTCAGTCAAAAAAATAAACCCAATAGAGGTATTTCTTTATATAGACGACATTCAGGTTTACATTTCCTGACTGGAATGACAGTAAATCTCTGCAACTCATTTCAATGCTGGACTGGCCACTCATGGCATCCTATGAGAACCCAAATCCTGCTCTCCTTTACACCTCATGGGATACCTTTATGCAAGCTTGGTAGATATGAGTGTGCAGAAATCTCCTACACCAGCTTTGTTCTCAGGGAAATGTGCCTGTGCCTTAACCTAGCTGGCTGTATTGGAAACTGCAAGGGAAAGCTGAAGTCAAACCCACAGTACATCCAGAGAATCTCTTACCTCTACTGGCAAACACTCCATTTTAGCATGTTAATTAATCAGGCTTCCAGTTCTTCACTACTGCTGCCAAAAGCATACCGCTGAACTAAAAAGCAAAACAAACAGAAAAGTTTTACTCAGAAGACAACCTCTAGAGTCTTCCAGCATTTATGCTCCTTACTGTCTTTGATTACATTCTAAAAGCATATCCCGCCATCCCATCCCGTCTCCAAACATATATATATGTTCTAGCAGCCTCCTCCAATTTGTCCCCATTCCTGTGCTGCCATTTTTGGCTTGCTTCAAGTGTAGAAGTCCAACGTTTCATTTTCCAAAATAAATGAGGGGAAAAAAAAAAAAGAGGAGGAATTCTAACCCCCACGCACACCCAGCCACCTTGCAGCTCCCCCCTCCTTCAGAGCGGATCTCAGCTCACCAGGAACCATGTAAAGATGAGGAGGCAGCAGCAAAGTCTGTCACCAAGCCCAGCCAGTGTCCCCACAGCTACAGACACGGCACAACCTGCAAGAAAGGGCCGTGTGCGACCATCACATCCTTTCCCTTCCTCAGGAGTCAAAGACATTATTATCGATAAAATTCAGAGGGCACCAGGGAGAGCCCTGAGACTGAGAACTCGGTTCTTAGAGCTAATGCTACAACTCACATAACCAAAATGCCTGAACCCTCCTGAAACCCTCCCTAAAGCTTTTGCTCCGTTACCTTATATCTCCATTATCTCTTTCAAAATTTGTTAATGAGCTATCAAGCTTTATTGTATTCTTAAAAGTCAGAGCACTTAAAATAATGAAAAAACCCCCAGTGTCTCCTGCCTTTTTAATATCTGTAGCTTTCAGACACACAGAAAATAATTTTTAAGTTCTTAAAGGAATATATATTTCATAAGAGGTTTCAGAGAAATAAAAATGAAAAACTTATCACAGCTTGTGCAGAAAAGCTGTGCAACTAAGCTGGTTTTGCCCTAGCTTCAGAGAGAGAAGAAAACAGAGAAAGTGCAGCATAAATAAACATGGCACCTGAAGCTTTTAAAAATAGTTACCACTTCTGCATGACATGTAATGTTTGTAGCATCCTCTCATACCACGACTTATCAGTAATGCCTCAGGTAAAATTCTGATCCCATAAGCTCCCATTAAAATGGCACTGCCTTTTAAAATCCATTTGTTTAATTACGCAGTACCCAATAATTATACTAACCCTGTTAGTTCTATCTTTACTTTTTTTTTTTTTACAAAAAAAAAAGACCTCTCTTTCTCTTGTATATTCGGTGTACTGAATATACTCTGAGTAGGTAAAATTGCTCTAGCCTTAAATTTATTATTTTATATTCACTGGATGTCAAAAATCAGAGAATTCCAAGAATGAAAATACCACAAAGCATCCTATTTACCCCCCCACGCACCACTTTTCCTCTTGCAGGAATTTTTTCCCTCCCGCGTTCCTGCAGGAGCTCTGCACATCTCTCTCCCTGACGTTTTATTCTGTCCTTCTCCCTTGCTATTGGGACCCAGGGCTGGCCAAGACAAGCTCAGCCCCTGTCCCTGTGCCGGTGCCCCCACCTGAGAACTGCCTTCCCCCCTTCCAGCTTGAGCCTTTAGCTGCCAGGGAAGCCGCCTGGCCCTTCTCAGCTCTGCCAGGAGCTGGCTCTCCCTGCAAACAGGCAGGCTCCCAAGGCAGCCTTTTCCCTGGGCCTCTCTCGGTTCCCACAGAGCCTGGCAAGGCTACACACAAGACCTGCAAATCTCCCACACGCGACCAGAAATGTGTCCCATCCATCCCCACAGCCCAACCTCATCCAAACTCGTATCCTCTTTTGCTGTTAATTGCTGTGAGGCTGAAAGAGCAAATTCACTGCATGTGTTACATCAGCATGGGGCCACCAAGCACATTTTCCTAGCTGGTTATTTTGATCATTTCACCTCTCTTACATCCTCTCCAGAGAGAGCACAGGCTACAGCATCCAGCATAAGCCACTTGTCGTCTTCTTCTCAACCCTTTCTGCAGCTGTTCAGCACTTGGCATGAGAGCGTCCTGGCTGAAGACGAGAGCTTCCCGAGTTACAGATAAGCACGGATCCTCCATAATTCAAGAGGGAGGTGGAAAGAAATGCTAACTGAATTTTGGGTTGTGTAACGCCAATGAAACAAAAAACCTGTAAATCAGGGGAACAAAAACCCTGTAATGTCAAGCATAGAGGTCTTGGGGTAGAGGTCTTACTCAAATCTCATCCTATTTTGGGAGGACAACATGACCACCACTCAAAAAGGACAACAGAAAAGACAACTCCATATCAGGATTTATTCATTTTATGGAAGGGAAATTCTTCAAAAATTCTAAATATTTATATAAATATATCCACAGTTAGTCAGACAAAATTTAACAATGTGACCAAAGTTTTATGGCGGTGGCAAAACCCAACAATTAACATTTTCTTCTTGGATGGTTCTCTAAGGATATTTTATTTTACAGGTAACTCCTACAAGACCTGATTCATCTTTTCTAACCAAGATGATACAGGATATCTGTGACACTTTAACAGGCCAGACAAACACTTCACAGCTTAATCAAACACTCAAATTCAAGTTTTCTTACATTTTTGCCTTAAACTTAGCAAGCACAGCCTCTGGCCCTCCAGGCAGTGCGCTGATGAAAGCTGCACACGCGCCAGTCGGAGCTGGCAGCTCGATGAATCCCACTGAGCATGCAAGCCACCTGTATGTTGCACTTGTTTCCTCTCCTCTATCCTACTAATGGATCATATATGGGATGCAGCAGTTCATCCTGAGCCCGTAGCAAGCATATTCCCTTTACCCGAACCACCTTCTGCCTCTCAGTAAGGGCATCCACTTCAGCATCTTGTCTGTTCGGCTGCCAATTTCTACTGAACACCAACTTTATCTTCTGCGAGGGCCCTTCTCCTCTTTCAGGCTTGGCTGAATCGAGCGATAGCCTCAGCAGTAATCTGAGGAGTTATTTTATTTACAAAGACTTCTCTTGAAAAGCAGATGGTTTCTCAGTGAAAGACCAAGAAGCAACGGGCAGAACGGAGAGGGACACGAAGCCTGACCCACCACGACAGGCAGCATTGAGGCAGTACGGGGAGGGCGCCCTGAAACAGGCCAGGCCTCTGCAGCCGCATCCTGAGCACTGGTCAAGCACCAAGACAGAGCCCAAAGCTGCCACCTCAATGTCCTGAGCACAAGCACCTCCACTAAAGCTACTTTCCGCTTACTACCTGCATCCTCACCACCTACAGGATGCATAAAGGATGCACTGGCTAGGAATTAAATATGTTAGGAAAGTGAAGCTTACCAAAATAACTTGATTTTCTCCAGCTGAAAATGTTCTTCATAAAACATTAACTGATTATTTTCGAGTCCTTGGAACTTACCTGGTTCTCCTGCCCGCACAAAGCCAGAAGTGAGCGCCTCTTTGAACTGCCCAAGCCAGGCAACACTGTGACATGCAGACTAATTCGCATGCAGGAATGAATGGGGCATTAAAAGGTCTGCAACTGTTCCTCAACAGCATCACTGTGGCATGCTTTAGGAATTAGAATAGCGCCCTAAAAAAGCCATTTTTTGCTGTTTTGCTCCCCCTAAGAAAGTTTACTCTTAAAATCTCTTTTTTTAGAGGGAAAAAAAAATTAGGTGCACGTTCTCAGCAAATTACATCTTAAAAGGCAGTAATTCCAAATTAAGTAATTCTGCAAACAGAGCAACTTACAGAGTCAAGCCACTGTCCTGATATCTGTTCTGAGGTCAGAGTTGGACAAGATACTCAATTCAGTCTGGATTTAACAGGTTGCTTTTGTACTGGAAGGCTTTTTGCCGAAGAGTTCCTGCCTCTCCTCCCACCCTGGGCATTCAGTCAGCCCAAATTACAAATTGCATATTATTAATTCAAGAAACAGCAGAGACTCCCTGCCTGAACAAAGTAACATTTTGGGGAAAATCTGATTTCCAGGAGGCCTAGGATCAGTGGTCACAAAACTGCTTCATTGGTGGCTCCCACACCAGTATCATCTCTGCTGACAGGCAGGACGTAGCAATAGACAAAAACAGTGATTCTGCCAGGACTTTCATGCAGATAGAAGTTATTTTAGAAACAGATGGGAACACAGTATCAAAGTCTATTTTATTTTTCAACACCTGATGCTAATACACTAATACAAAGTAGGTTGATTTGAAGATGGCTTTACAGGAGTACATCTTAAAGAAATACAACCCCCAATTTAACTTTTTTTCATTGATTCTCAATTTCAAATGTGAGGGAAAGAAGAATCTAAGACTCTAGAAATATAAATCATTCTGTTCATCTTCTCATGTGTTTTTTCTACAGCTTTTGTTCAGAGATATGTTACCATTTATTTTGTTCTTTCTTTTTAAAATGATTTTCCAATCACAGACATTTTAAGAAAGAAGCACTCTTTCTGTCCAGTTCTTTGGATTTTTTTTCTTTAACCTAGAGCCTCCTTCTGTTACGGAAACACACACCAGGTTTATAGTCAAGTCGTGTTATTTTAATACAAAGCACAATATAGTTATGGTTGCAAAGTTAAAGGGTAACTAAACAGGTTGTCATTGAAAACAACTTTTTTCAACCACCTGATGATCATGAAGATAATATGGCCATGGGAAAATATCTTTGAATGTGCATTGAAGTGTTTGGATATCAATTTAAAACAAAAAAAAATGCAGCAAACATCTACACGCCAGTCTAAGGTAATGATACCTGAGGTTCCCACTACTTAGGGACCCCACCAGGTCCCTTTAAAGGTCCCTTGCAGGGGCCTTTAGCCTGCAACCTCAGGCAGTGCCTCTGGCAACTCAACCTGCCGCGCTCCTCCCAAGCCCAGGAGGACTGAGTGTGCCGAAGGCCATTACCCAAACCAGTCACGGATTTTATCCGGAGGCTCTTTGAAGGCACACAAGCCATTTCTACCCCAAAGCACCCCAATGCATTTATTTTTGCAAAATGCTGTGGTAAATACGAAGTTAGCAAGACAGTAAGAGGCGGTGGCGCTTCAAGGCGGGCGAGTTGCACATCGGAGTGAGCTCTTTTTGCAGAGCCTCCTCGTCGCGCTTCCTCATCCCGCTGCACCGCAAACAGCCACAGCGGGAAGGGACGGCAACGGAACGGCAGCCTCTTCTCCATCCCCTCAGGGACAGGCCAGCCAAATGGGGCTTCCAAGGCCTTCCCAAGGGCCCAGTTTTCCAGGGACACATGCCCAGGCCCCATCACAGAGGAGGAAAGCATGGGTCCCAGCTCTGCAGAAGCAGCCAGGCCCACGTCAAGTGCCCAGATAATAAATAAAATACATAAACACTTCCTATTGAAGGAAAGAACCTACGAAACCTGCCACAAGTGGAAAATGCCACAGCTCTGCTGCAGAAGCCACACATTCAAAATAAAACAAGCCTAGCAATCGACTTTGATGGGTGCGTTTGAAGGGTTACATTAAAACAGGCTGATTTTTGCATTAGCCTGCATCGTCCCCACTGCTATTTGAACAACTTTTGACAGTGTTTTAGATGGAACAGTTTCTGCTCATTCCTTTTTTCCTACAATTTACTTGTCAGGTTCAGTCAGAAATCCACGTACTAACGCTTGTTAATCATTACATCCTTTATATTCTACTTTCAAATTTGCTGCAGCTAGAATAAGGAAAAACACCTATTAAATACAACGTAACACAGATCTAGGGGAAAAAAAACACACCACCAACAACAAAGAATTAAGCTATCAGAGATTTTTCCTACCTTATGAACACATAGTTGGCTACTTATCAAACAGCTAAACCCACTAGAAGAGATCCCAATTACTTGCTATCCTATCCAAGGAGGATAAACCAGTGCCTGGCTAAACTGGCTGTAGATGTTCATCTTTCTATGCAGCTTCTAGACATTTCACAAATCGAAAGACACACATTTCTATTAAGGCTTCTAGTCACAGGGCAAAAACCAAGACAAACATTTGGAGCAAGCCAGGATTGGAAGTAATCTCAGAGTAATACAACCTGCTTGTCATAAAAGGAGGTCTTGTCCTTGCAAGAGGCAAAGTGAGAGCAGCATCAGGTTATACCTGGCAGCACAGAGCTCCTGCCCGAGGGTGTTCACTGGAAAAAGAACTCCAATCTGAACAGAATAGCACAAGGCTGAAGACCTAAGCAGGTCTTGACTTCCACCTATTGGTCTAACATTAACTTCAACCATCATAAGGTTATTTCTCCTAGTTGCTTTCACAGGTAAGGCAGTAAATACACATTTCAGATTAGCTTTGCCTCATTTTTTTGGCACTCAAAATAACCTCAGCCTTAGATACTTTGATTCACCTTATTCCATTGCCGTGAGGAGTTTAAGGTCACAGATATATAAAATCATAGGCTGCAAAATTATGTGATAATCTCAGCATCTGCCCACAAAGGCAGACAAGCTTTAAAAAGCAGAAAAAAGTTTAAAAAAATTGCATGATGGACCATGTACAGATAGGTAGGTGAGCAATACATGCTGTAGACTAAAATGTTTAGATATACAGTCACTTTTCTATTAAAAGGTAGTAGTACTAACCTACATTATTAAGACAGATTTTCTCTGCATGGAAATATACAACCATAAGACAGAAAAATCATGATGTGACTCCTGAATTGACAACACGAGAGGATGTCAACTCCAGACTCCTGGCGTAATGTTCCTAAAGCCCGAGGAGAATCTACTACTATTATGCTTGCCTCTACTATTTTAACAGAAAGAACATAAAAAGACCCACCGTAAGCCATTCTGAGAACAAAATTCCAAATGTTTAAAGGGAAACCTTCATTATTACCTCTAATAAGATGTCAGAAGTCAAGGCTAAGGCTTCCTGCACTGTCATTTTCAATTTGGGAGTTTTTCTTTTTTTAAACCTAGCCAGTGATCAATTTTATAAAAGACACTCCACAAGCTATAAATAAGGTGTGGGAGGTAACCAATTTAAGCCTTTTAACTTGAAAACTAAAAACAGGAAAAAAAAAGTTTTCAGATTTCCTGATGTAAATCATGCAATTCAGAAAGGAAGAAATTCTGAATTTAACTAAGAAATATTGATAAGGAAGACTACATATCTTCCTTCCAGCAAATCTGTCGGCAAAATATAAAGTTTGAGATTCTTAGCACTGGAGATGTTGCCAACCCCTAAACCTTTAAAGAAAATTGATGAAAAAAAAAAAAAAGGTAGCACTGCAATCTTCTAATGGAAAACAGAGCTGACGTCACCTCAATCTGCTTTGCTTTACCATATTCCAACCTTTGTTCCGCCTATAAGGCGAGCACCGCGAGGCTTCGCTCCGTTCCCTGTCCCTACGCCTCCTCCGTTCTCTCCAAGAATAGACCTAGCCTAGCTTTCCTGCCTGAAGTAAACACCGTTTGCTCACCTGACTTCTCCCTGACCTTGAAACAAGTAGCGAACTTATTTCCTCCCTTTCAGCCTCTTTTCTGGCGAGGCTTTGTTGTACACAGCCCCTGTCACCACAAACGTTCCTCATATTGTTCTCGGAGGAAGAGAGTTCGGAGACGGCTTCTACGGCGCGGCCGGCACTGCATTGCTGACATACCAGCTGCTCGTGCTAGAAGTGAATGCATAAATATTTAACCGAGCTCATACTTCCACAGTGGCAGACATGCACAGCGGTCTATATGCAATACTTATGGACTGTTTTCTGTGAATGGAAGTGATCAAGATGTATCTAGCAAAATGTCCAAGTAGGCCCAAAATCAGCAAACTGCTTTACAGAGTTAAAAGCACGCATTGCGACATACAGAAAAGCATAAGGTATGCAAACATCAACAGAATGTATAGCCCATATTTTACTGTTTTGCACAGTTGGAGCTGAGAAACTCGGAAACAGTATTTGGAAGCACAGTCTGATCGTAGTGACTTCACAGGCTCACGAGAAATTGGCTTTTTGGCTATTTGTCCAGTCAAACCCAGGCCTGATCTAAAAAGCACAAGATGCAGAACCCTGAAGATTCCTATATAATAGCCTCTACGTAAGGCCCTTGGGGAGTTGCTACATCAAACTTTTTATTAAAGAATAAATACACAAATATTTTCCAAGCTTTCTGATTAGGAGTGAAAAGTGAATGAAAGACTAATAACCGAAGAAACTGTAAGCTGTGTTCATAGTTTAACCAAAAACAAACAAAAAAGTGCCAGTGCACATCTGAATGAACCCCACCTTGGCTACATGCACTTGGAGTCACTGGGCTCTGGGAGCCAGGTGGGCTCTAAGGACAGGCTTGCAAAACAAATGCCCATCACAGAGACTAGTCACTACGCGGGTACCGCTCACCTGCCCTTTCAGGAACACAAGTCACTGCACTAGAGAGACTGTATTTTTCCATAAGGAGTAAAAAGGCAAGGACAGGAGCAGCGCACACAACAAAAATACAACTCTAACACTGCTTAACTAGGGAGCTTATTCTTCCAAACCTATTCTGTAGTCTGTAGGGACTGCAGGTTGAAAAGGAGCAAGACAGAGGACACAAAAGAGAAGATGAATCATTTACCAGGCAAGGATGAGAAGCATTAGTCTACGCCAGCTACACCTTCAGACACAGAAACAAGGTCAGCAGTAAGAAGAATCCACAATTTCTCAAATTATCAGGTTAAGATCCACCCTTGATAATGGTTTAACTTCAGCATTTGTCTAGGACAGCCTCTGGATCACTGGACAGACACAAACATCAGGACTTTCATCTTATATTAATAGATATTTAGGTACCTGTCTCCTAGACTGCAGCACACATATGCGTTGTCTTAATAGCAAAATATGCAGAGATCAGCGCTCATACAGGGCTCCCCCGTCTCTAGCTATAGCAGTTTAAGTCATTGCCACTCTTAGTAATCTGCTTCACCCCTTCCATTTGCTTCCCCACCCACCTCCCCAGGTAGTCGGATGGCTACAAAATATATATATAAATGTGTGTGTATACATATATATATCTATAAATATATATATATATCTCCTATCCCAATCTCTCCAGCATCATCAAAGAAGTGGAACTTGCCCCAGAACATCAGAGAGTTTCTTGGCAAGAGCAAGGTATGGGCAAAGTCACCCTGCCACAGGCTGCTAAAACCACAAGCAAGTTCACCAGAATTTGTCAGAACCATCCTTGGTGTTGAAGCGACTAAAAGAAGTCAAGAAACACTGAAGACAATGACAGATCTCAAATTTCTCTCTAAGCTCAACAGCTACATTCCATTAATTCTCCAGCATAGGGTAAAACACGCAAAGAAGTCCTAAAAATCATGGCCTGGGAGGAGGAATTCCCCAGGGAAACGTTATAACCGCAAACCTCGAGCGCCAGGTAAACTGTTTCACAGGACAGGGGCTTCGGCGGTCATCATAAGCCACTGGGGCTTGTTTCTCCCAAAACCAGAGACGCCGAGCTCTTCTTTGGAGGTTTTGCTCAGAAATAAATTCCGCAGCACCAACAAATGTGATTAAACCAACAATGTGCTGGGTTGTCTGACAGATTTTGAAAATCACAGTTTTGAAGACAGATTCGAGTTGCTGCAGGCACTTTACTATTGCTGATCGCTATTCGTGCCAAACCTTACCCAGGCCACTCACGCTGACGGTAATGGGAAGAGAAGATAACAAATCAATTTTATTAATAGAGCAAGTGTAGATTCAAGAGGAAAGCTAATATTTTTCCTGTATTGCATCAGTTCTTACCCCTTGGAAAGAACTGCCTTTCAGACAAAGCAATTTTAAACTATTCCAAAGAATGAGCTCTAATTCACATTCTATTTTTTAATTGATTACTGAAGGAGGAACTGATTTTTGCTGCTTACGGGGGAAAAAAAAGAGGCAAATGAGTTTGCCCATCCCAGGGAGATGAAGGGCTGCAGTCCTGCTCTGGTGTTTCAAGTGCAGGTGCCGAGGCTGCGACTGGCACGGTCACACAGATGAGGAGCCTTGCACCATCCTTCCAAAGCACTTGTATCAATAAAACCACAGCCTGGCGTGAGGGCACGCTTCTTACAAACAGTATTTTCCCTCTGAAAGGGCTGAAGGGAATAACACGAGCAACGTGGAACTATTTAGTTCACTGTTCCACAAATCAAGGACTCTCATCCCAAAAGAGCCACAGTGCTCCAGCAAAACACGGCTCCCCCGAAACCAGCCTGGACGCTGGCAACCCTCCCTCGGCCCAGAGCAAGGGCCAGGCCGTTCTCCTTTGCAAGCAGAAATATGAAAGAGGAGCGATTTCCATGCAAGGGCCGGTAATACCTCTCCTCCCGGCGTAACGAGCACCAGGGCCGCCGCATTCCCTCCTGCCCGCCAGCCCAATGCAAAGGTGTCCGGGATTTCTGCTCAGACTTTGCCCGTGTGTGGCACAACGCTAAGATCATAAGCCGACTTCCTCAAACCACCAGGCGAAAAGCAGCGAAACCAAAGACACGTCTGCGGCCGTCACCTGGCCAAAGGTAAGATTTCAAGCACAAGTCTGTTCCACTTCCACCAGGGAAACCCACGGCAAGGATGAGAAGGCAAAAGCGGGCTTATACCCGCTTCCAATGTAAGCAGGGTTGTAAATCAGTGCACGTAGAGCTTTTCAATAGGTCACAACGTGCAGTCGCCCTTTGAAATGACGCGTTTCCAGCATATAATCGTGAAACTGAGTTTTCAAGCAAGCTCTGCCGAATCTGTCGTGTGAAATAACCCGAGGAAACACCGGGTAGAACCGGAGCGAGCCGCGGCGCGACGGGAGCGCCTCCCGCACGCCAGCGCAGCGGAGCCCGCTCCCGCAGAGCCCGCGGCGGGCGCCCAAGCGCCGGGACGGCCTCGCCCGGGCCCCGGACCCCCCGCCGGCGCCAGCAACTTTCTGCCCTGCCCAGGAAACGCTCCCCCGAACTCGAAATCAAAAAGCGATAATAACGAATGCCCCGGGGGCGCTGCGCTTCGGCGCCCGCCGCGCCGCTCCGCGCCGCCCGGCCGAGGGGACAGGGGGGAAACTGCTTTTTACTGACCTATTTTCGGCGCTGCCTCCGGCCCCATAAACAATGAGCCGCGACCGCGAACCCTCCCCGGGGAAGGAAAGGGGGGGAGGGAATGGGAAAATAAATAAAACAAACGGCAAAAAGGCACTTCCCGGGGAGGGGAGGGGAGGGGAGGGGAAGGAGAAGGAGAAGGGGGCAGCGCGGGTGC
>PTEX01000089.1:1308896-1328411 GCA_003342815.1 Eudromia elegans | reverse complement strand
GGAGCGGCCTCCGCGCAGCCACCGGCGGCAGGGAGGGAGCCCGTGGCCACCGCCAGGGGAGGCCGCGCTGCCCTGGGCGGGCGCCACCCTGACCCCGACCCCGCGCCGGGGGTCGCGGCTGGCCCGGCCAGCTGCCGGAACCGGGCAGCCGGGTGGAGAGAAGTGCTCGTCCCGCACCCCTTCCCTCCGCTTCCCTGCCCTTCACGCTTGGCCTCTCGCCACAGGGACTCCGCAGAGAGCTGGATGTCCTGCGAGAGCAGTGGCCGCTGCGGCAGAAACCCAGCGCGGCCGAGTCACCCGGCCGGGCAGGAGGGACGATGGTCGTGCAGGACCGAAACCAGCTCAGCGAGGGTCGCCTCCCTGCCCAGCACCCACGGGTTTCTGTGGGCACCGAGTAAAATCCTTCTGATGGCCCCAGGCAGGAGCTGGCTCTGCGGGCCAAACCCACCGTGATCTGGGAGTGTAATTTTCATAAAATAAATAAATCGTAGTTCATGGGAAATGAGTGATCTAAGTGAAACCTGCATCTGGTTTATCAGGGTCACGGGAGAGTCTCCAGGCTTCCAAAACCTGGGGCTGCAGAAGCTTCCATATTGATCCTTGAAGCTCAGAGCTCACGTTGCTACTCATCTACCCCTGGTTATTTCTGGGTCAGCACAAGTACCTGCCCCGTGATCCCACAGAGTCCGTTCTGACTCCGAGTCAGGAGCGAGGCACTCTGGCTGTGGCTGGGGAGAGGTCTGCCCGGCTTTGAGCAAACCCGCCACAAAGCTTCGCGTTGCACAAGCACGGCGTTCGAGCACCGAGACCTCAGCCCCAGACAGCGTCCGCGGCTGCCACACCAGACGGTGTTTCTCTGCGTCCTGCGTAATCCAAGGGCAGGCTGATGCCTGTCACTTCTTCTTGATCTTAAACTCTCCTGAACCTTGCCTGGACTTCTGCCCTTATGGAAACGCGTCTCGCAGGCCGCTTTCCTGGTGCGCTGAGGACGCATCTCTTGGCAACAGCCGTTCCCCTTGACACGAAGCTGGCAGCCTGTTGCTGTCAATGGCGGAGCTCCAGCCCCGAGCACAGAAACCCCATCTGCTGCTCCTTGACCAAACCCAACGTGGGAAGATCCACCACTCGCCAGCCCAACTGCCGGCCCCGGCCTCCCTCCTTCTCTGTGCGGCGGGGACCGTTGCGGGATGGAGCCCACTGACCTTCCCCGTGGCTTTCCAGTACTCCTGTGGAGCTGGGCCAAGAAAGGGGGCAAGGGCGAAGAAGGGGTGAATCGTAAAGGTACTGCAGAGGGAAAAGAAAGGTGGACACAGGACGAGACACGATGCCAGATTCTGAGTCAATATTATAGTGTGTGTCTCATGGCTGAGCGTTTGTGAGTTGCTTACTACACCAAGGGTTTCAACTTGAAGACGTTGAAGCTGGAATAATGAATCCTGTTGGAGAAGCAGCTGTTGATTGTGCTTCTCTGCTGTCAAAACATGGCAAAATGCTGAACGAACTTTCAACTGATTGCTCAAGGAAGATAAAATTCTAGGCAACTGCCAGATCTGGCTGTGTGCCCCAAGTGACTATCCAGATATAGGATGCACAGCACTGAGCATGTTCATTTTGGGGTAGCAGATTTGAAACATCCTCTGCAATAGCTTTAATCACCAGAAAACATAGAAACTAATTACAGCCTGAGAACCGTGTGATGACTGTGTGTTGAAAACAGTGAGTGAAAAAGTGCTTTTATGCATGGCAAGGAATTCCAAAGTTCTCCTCAGAACATATAATTATAAAATCACAATTAAACTAACATGCTACTAAAATAGAAAAAGCTACAATCGGGATGCCATTCTTTACATTAAAGAATTTGACTGCTACAATGTAGAAGTAGTTTTCAAAATGTATAGCATAATAAATAGATGCACCATTTATTTGTAGGATTCCCAGAAGATTATTAAAAATTATGGTTTGACAACCGTGATTCTTTCCTCGAATAGCAAGAGGTTTTTTGTCATTTGGGGACTGCAAGCACAAAAGAATCACACGCAGTACAGAGACTAGGAGCACAAAATACGGCTCCAGGCTTTGAAGGGTCAAGCTTCACAAGTCAGCAAAGGCTCTCGAAATGCTGCTCGGAACAAGGAACTTGGTGCTGAGGCCAGGGGCCAGCTCCAGCCTGCGTGCTAGGAGGTTGATGGAAATGTAAAAATAAAGGAACTGGTTTTTGTAACACAAGGTACTCTAGCAACAGCTTAGGGAACCCAGCAAACCGCTGTTATAGTCAGTGGTTTCAGGGGAAGCAACAGGAATTTAGGTTTAAACATGCTGCCTTTAAATAACATTCAGCAAGTGCCAGAAAAGATGATTAGGATTAAATGCTTGAGCACAAGTAAGTAAGATGTTGGAGAGAGACAAGTAAAGATGAGAACAGAATTGATGTGAGAGGAGAAATTAATAAGAAAGTGAAGGCATAGAGACAGAAGAAAATGATTCAGAGGTGGAAGCACATTCAAAAGTGAAAAAAGGAAGGAGACAGTGACAGTGCAACAGAAGGAATAAGTGAACCACTAGGACAACAAAGAACCGCAGAAAAATAAGATTAAAAAAATACAGTAATTAAGGTGTATTTATTATCCTTCAAAAACAGCAGAAACAAAGACATGGTAAAGATATAACCCACAGAATATAAGAGTAAAGTACCTGTAGTCAGTTAGAAATGCTAGAGAAGCCAGGTTCTCCATAAAAACAAAACAAACAAAACCTACACTTGGTTTTATTTTTGATGGGTCTCATTTCCAGGAAGGTACACCAGAGTTGAAGTATCCATTAGGAGGGCACAGCAAATGCTCCCTGACCAGCCGGCTGAGGGTGTCCCCGCCGCAGCAGTGGCCCTGGTGCCTCGAGGAGCCGCCGCTCTCGTGCCCTGTGTGTTGGGTCCGCTGACTTGGCTGCTGGCAGGGTGTGCCACGGCCTAGCAGGTCTCACCTCCTGTGAGCACCGAGTGTTTCCTCACATTGATGTTTCACCTTGCCTTAGCTTAACCTTAGCATTGACCATTCCCCTTCTCTTACAACGTGCTGAGAGAAACCACTGTATATGACGTTGGTGATTGCAGGAGTTTAGGACTGTCAGCCATTCTCACAAGATTACTTCACTCTGCAACTGTTTTGAACTAAATTCTTTCTTATTTTCTCCTGTATTTGAGGCCAAACCTGAAAATAACGGTTATAATATTCAACTACATACCTTTCCCCAACTTTCCATGTTGCCATTTATCATTATCTTGTGTGTTTAGTAGGTCTCCTATTTTTCAGTTCATCTGTAGTACAAGCTTCACCATAACCCTTTTTTTTTAATAAGAGCATATACATGTAAGAGCTGGGGAGTCCACCATGCATCCCTATGGATTTATTCTGCAGCACTAGTGTTTGCAGAGAGCTCCCAGGTCTCTCACGATGAGCTTGGGAAGAGGAGGGAGAGGTGTGCAGTGAGGAGCATGAGGAGAAGAGAAGGAAGAAACCTCCTGGGACTCAGCCTTGCTGCTCGTGGTGCTTCCTTCTCATCTGTCAAGGGCTTAAGCATTGATGTAAGCCCGGAGGCCAGAGCTTAAGAAGTTTGGGACACATCCTGGTTTGTTCTTGGCTTGGTAAAAGAGCCCCCCAGGGTCCTTATTGCAGTCACAGAGACTGAACTCAAAGGAAAGCAAAGGCCACAGTTAAACATTTGTCCTGAAAATTCATCTCTGTTAGTATTTTGCCAGTGAGAATGCATTAGTATTTTAAGGAAGGGAGCCTGCTGTGCACCTTTTAAGTGTGCCTGACTTTGTTTGCAGACTCTTTGTACAACAAAGTTTCTAAAATATGGGAAAAAAAAGGTAGTCCGTAGATAATGTCACGTCTACAAGATTTGAATTTTTGATCTCAGAGTGCAGGTTTTTATACAGGTTTTTATATCCAAACAGCAGTGGAAGGTTTTGCATTTAAATTGTCTTGCTTATACCCAGCCTGACTGTGAAATGTGCTAAGACAGAGTGAGGGGGTTTCACTGCTTTTTTTTTTTGAAAAGTTACCATCTTATCTAAAACTTCAGTTATTAAAAAAAATCCTTACAGAATTTGAAATTTTATGTAATTGCACAATTTTTATTGCACGATTTTAATATTATTTGATCACACGCCTCTTAAATTTGACACTGCTGCACTTATATGTTGGATTAAAATTTCAGGTCTTCAGAGAAACTACCTGTATTAAATAGAAATCTCTGAAATGCTGGAATTTTAAGAGATCCTGAAAAATCTAACAATTTAAAAAGTATAAGAAACAAAATACTAAATTCACAGGTAAAACACAATCCCAAAATAGCTAAATAAAAAGATTCCCCTTTTTTTCTATTTATAGTCCTGCATGAATTTTAACAGTTTGGTGGAAAAAGTAGTGTTTGCAATAAAATATTGTCTTTCCAGGGTTACTGAGAGTAAGAAAAAAGTATTCTGAGGATCTCTGGCCTTTGCCTCATTTGAAAGGCCATTACAGGATCAAAGGGACGTTGCATCTGAGGCAAATACTACTTCATTATTACAACACACCAGCCACCTCCAAATTTCCCTAAGTGCTGAAGCTTTCTCATCCCCACCATGACTCGGAAAGCCCTTTAGGTTTCAATTGCCCTAGGGACAAGTGCATAAAGGGTTTGAGAAAAAGCAGGGGATTCTGTGTCTGGATGGGCTAGCTTGTCTCTTCCGTAGAAGAATATTCATTTTTCTCTTCAGCTGTCTCAGATACGAGCTAGCCCAGGCACCTGCTGTCATGGAAAGGCTGGGTAAGACTTATGTGCTAAAAGAGAGCAAGAACAGCACAATTTCTAGTGACAACCAAAAGTAACACAAACAGTGTTACTCTTTTTTTATGAGCAACACAAATAGTGTTACTCCTGTTTTTTAATGAGTAATAATTGTTACTCATACCGATGTTTTGCAGGTGATTGCTCAAGTTCATGCTAGTACAGGCCTCCCGACAGCCGTGACGCAAAATTAACTCTGCAGCTAACCAATCAAATGGAGCAATTCAGGTCCTTGTCCTGTTTCTGCTAAGGTATCTGAAAAAAAAAAAAAAGATTTTTATTGGCTTTAGTAAGAGTCATACTGCTGAGTTTTAGAAAAAGAAAGAATATCCTCTTTCTGCAGTTTAAAGGAACTAGAAGACTTCCTTTTGGGTGGGTTTTTTTTTTGTTGTTGTTGTTGTTGTTGTTGTTGTTGTTGTTGGTTGGTTGGTTTTTTGATTGCTTTTTTCAGGATATATTTTTAGCCATTTTCCTTCTCCCTCTTTTCTAAGGATTGTAACTACTGCTTTATTATGTCTGCTGTAAAATATTGTAGTTTTTCTCTGATTCCCCAAACATAACCCTAAAGCTGAGAAAGTGACAAAATACATTAAACTAGCTCATGAATTTTGCTTTTTTTTAAAAAAATCCCCCCATCTTTTAAATGATGAAGACAGTATTACAGCAGTAGGAACTTACGTTTTTGCAGGTAAGAAAAGGAATTTCAGGTAAGATTATGGCTTTTATCATTGCCGAGACAAGACAGAAAGAGTAATTTGCCTTCTGCCTCTTCGTGGCTGCTCAGAACATGGGTCTCAGCATCTCTTTATTCTTCCACCCAAGCAGATGGAGCTGCCACGGGCAGTTTCTTGGCTCTCCTCATCCTCCTTGCTCTCCAGAAGGACAGAGTTAGCGGCGGGTGCTTTTCCTACTGGTTTGGGCCCAAATCAAGCTGCCACGAGCCCTCAGGGACTACACAGGAGGAGAGAGAGGAATCAGAAGGGTTTCTGCAAATTACAGCCCCTCGTGGGGAGGTGGTGGTGGCACACACAGCCTGTCCCATGCAGCGGTTTCTAGGGCTGTGCATGCCCTTGCAGACACGGTGCAGTTGTTAGTCTTCTGCGGAATACAGTCTGTGTCAACAGACCCACATCCCTCTCCCGTCCCTGCATCATCCCTGCAGAGCTGCCCCATCACTGTACGCACAATCCAGACCCAGGGAAGCCCAGTCTGCCACTGTCCAAGTGGTTGTTGCTAAAATGAGATCAAAACAAAGCTCCGTCTCGTTTGTGTACGTCCAGTCTGTGCGTTGGTGTCTGATACAGGGACCCAGGAATAAGCCTGTGCAACCTCTTATCTGGAGAGCGCCTTCATGCCACAGCTTTGGACCAAAGGGAGACAGAAAGCACAGGTTTAATTCTCCAAAGTGCTGCATTGAATTATGCAGCACTAGATCTACAAACCTAAGGCCTGAAAATGCCATCAAGGCAACTGAACTTGAGTGCAAGCAGCAGATAAAGAGGCTGTGAAGTATGAGAAGGCTGAATATAAATATACGGATAGGTCTATACTAGGTATCAGAGTGTGGTAGGGAGATCTCGGAGCTAGCACTGGTGGCACTAGCTCAGTGGGGTACAGCGCTGAGTTAGCATGGAAATATTCCTCTCAATACCCCTGCCAGTAGATATGCCTGAAGAAATTCAGCCCTGCCTCAGCAGCCTGAACTGGACTGCAGCTGATACAGCAACGTGAGCAAGCAGCGTCCTTTAAGAAATTACGTGTTCAAGGCTGGGGTGAGTGCAAATCTGGTCTCTACTCTTTCCATGCAGCCCCCATAAAGGCTGACCTCATCCCACTTGCTTCAAAGGATCTCCTTAATTTGGACAAGGAAGAACAGAGTGACCTTGGCAGAGAGAAGAAAGGGAAAGAGGAACATCACCACGGGCCTCAACTATGTTTTTGCAGAAGATAAGTGATTTGTGAGGGGGTTATAATCCTCACTTTAATCCTTACTGTTGCTTGGTCTGCTGCTGTTGACCAGAAAATGGTCAGAGGATGTTTCCCCACTCTACAAGGCAGCTCTTCCGTTATATCTCATGATACTGTTCTACTTACAATGGTGATAGAGGAAAAAAGAAAACAAAATCCTTCTGCAAGCTGGCAGCATGCAATGGATGGACGCAATGGTATCTTTTATAGGAAAGCGTTAATGCAAAAATAAAAAGCTTCATGGAGCATATCCCAGCAAACATGTCTTACTGTAACAGTCCTTAGAGGCACTTCCCTTTTTATACTTGAGATATTAAGACATTATCCCCTAACTGCTGTTCTTATGCAGCCTGCTTATTAAGATTAATAAAATATAACTCTCGGATCATCAAACATTCCTATGCATCTCTGGGATTCTTTGATACAGAAAGTGTCTCACTATCCCTGCAACTTGAAGGGAGAGAGGGTTTTTTCTGAACTAGTGATATCTAGTTTCCTGACAAGTTACTTCCTTTATGACAAGAGAAGGTAAGGTTTTGCTCATGTAGGTGGGGGGCATTCTTTTTTAAGCAATCTCTGTCCTCTGTGCAAGTATCTGAACAGCACAGTATTTTATGAAGTTGCAGCACATACAAAAGAATTTAAAGCAGTTACTTTACTGCCCTTTCTGCTGAGATCTAGAATCCGATATTAACTCATTTATATTTTGGGGGTATAATTTTCAGGAAAAATCAACTTTCTGCTTGTTTTCCTAGAGAAGTCGGTTTCACAGGAAGCAGAGATTTGCTGGCTCAGAGATTCAGCTAGCACAATAGATTCTTTTACATATAAAAGTCACTATTTCTTAGTTATGGCTGGATAATGTGAATAGGAAGTTACATTACATCTTTGCAAACTTTATTTTTCCTTATTGGATTCAAATGCACCAGGATCAGATTCCTCCAATATTAGTGACAGGGTTCAAAGGAGGAGGTCAAACCAGTGGAACACCCAGGTGCAGTGACCACTGAACTGCCTAGGAAGAAGCCCAAGTGACCAAAATACATCTGCTGCTGGAGCAAAAGCAAGGGAGGAAGGGAAGATGCTTGGCTTGCAACGGTGTTGTGAAGAAGAGGAGACATCCGGCGCGGCCACAGGGCAGCAAGGAGCCCTGTTTGCAGGGAGCAGGCCAGGCTCGTGCTCCATGGCCACGCTGCCCCTTGGCCTGCAGGCGCGTTCCGGATACGGCTGCTGCAGTCAAGGCAGCAGATGGTTCCTTGGGTGGCCCCAAACCAGATCTGGCACGGACACATCATTCATGACACTGCTAAGAGAGAACAACATGTTGGCATGCACATAATAACAGATCTCTGGGTAGCAGAGGCATCCTGGATCCTGCTAATCCATTCACACTGAGTGCTAGTGTCCAGGTTTCTGGAAAATGGTTTTTCGATCCATGTGCTCTCTTGTTTCATTTCAGGTGATACATATGCATTCAGTTCATAACTCATCCATTTAAACCCAGTTAAACACAATGGTTTGGAGGATATTTCAGGTTTTGACTATGCTTGTGGATAGCACAGCATGAGTTGCCATGAAAACATCTGTGACTGCTGGGCCGATGATAGATTTGCCAGTACTGAACTTCTGGCCAGGAGTTTTCTTTCTGTTTTGCCAGGCTCTCACAGAATGAAAGCAACTCATTTCTGAGCACATTGGTTTCTAATACATTGGTTAAAGCAAGTCCCACAAAGCCCCAGGAGTGCAAAAACTTCAGGGCCCCTGAATAGCTCATCATAGGCCATTTTCACTGCAATATATTTGAGAGGAAAAAGCTTGAGAGGGAGATGAACACATATGTTCGGTGTGTTGAATGCACCATCACCTCCACTTGAGTCTTTCCAGGAAGCCTATTCGCGTCCTAGAGTATTTCTTGTTTCAGTGCCCAAAATATGTTAGCTCAGAGCACTCTGCAAATGTTGACACGGAGTGAGGGAATGAATTATGGTCCTGTGGATTGCAGAGCGTGCTCTCAGTTAGCTGAATTGCTCATTGCAGCCAAGTGTGGGGACAGAGTGCTGATATTGATCGCTGCTCTTACAGTAATGCTCTGATCCTTCTGTGGAAGCTTAAATAATCCACATTTAGTATTAAATACGGCTCTTGTTCTGCATTTTGCAGTTAAAAGCTGAAGCGTAGGCCTCTTGTCAAAACCTCACTCAAATACGGTACAGGAATATCTTGTCAGAGAAGCAGGGAGGAAGAGAAGGGTGGAAGGAATGGAGGGAGGGAGGAAGGAAGGAAGAGAGGAAGGAAGAAAGGAAGGAAGAGAGGAAGGGGGGAAGGAAAAGAGGAAGGGAGGAAGGGAGGAAGGGTTGGTTTTTGGTTATTTTCTTTTCACAGCTGATTCCCACTTCATTTGTGCTCATTGCTTTGGAGTGAGGAGGACAAGAATAGAGGGTCAACAAAATAAAAAAGACCATGGGCACAAATACATATGACTCATAAACTTTCCTGTTCAGCAGAACACATCTCTTCTTTCTGTAAGAGATTGCTAAGATGTTTAATTTGTATCTGTTCCCTACTCATTTGGTCTTCAGGTGTCTGTCTCTTGTCATGAGACCTAGCAGTGAAAGTTATTCTATGCCCATGGGAGAACTGCCATATAAATCCTATGCTTCCCTTCCTGGCTGGTAAATGTGACATTCTCTAAGAAAGGGGGGAAAAAACCCTTATTTCCTCCTGAAACCCACTCATTAAAATTGCCAGACTTGAACTTTTAAAAATGTTGAGTTTTTAGTAAAATAAATTAGTGTTCGTTGTACTAATCTTTTCCCCCATATTTTGAACCTTTAGTAATCACTGTTTCCAGCTTAAATTTGTAGCTCAGACCTGCAGAGGTGCTGTTTTACACAGCCAGAGCGTGCAGCTCCAATTACAATGGCCCTTTGAAAAAAATAACCTGCCCTCTGAATGCTCAAGCTTTATTCTGAATGGAAAGAGGAAAGAATACCATGCTTTAGGTAAAGTGACATAATCCAAAGGTACACAAGTATTGCTATGAAAATGTGAGTGACACGCCAATAACTGGAATTTACAGTATTGTTTATGCTCTGAAATAGCGTGATCATCGAGCAGCACTGGCTGCACAAAATCGAGGCTTGCAGAGGTGTTTGCATAAGCTCCTGCCTCGTGTCGGTCCTCCCTAATGCTTTGGGGGCTGGTTTATAGTAAACGTGGGGGTTTATGTGACTAAAGGTGCCTCTTCAAACACAGAGAGGCACAGAGGAACAACGGTGGGTGGGGAAAGGCCAATAACCTCATCATGGAAAAGGAGCCCCCAAGATGGCTCCCCCAGGGCTGTCCCAGGAGAGTCACCAAGAGTCCTGCTCAGTTGTGATCCCGGGATAGGGAAGGGGAGAGGCTCCTGGCATTGTCCTCGGGACTGAGTGGTCCTGGCTCCCCAGGGCAGGGTCTCGTTGTGGGATGCTGGGGAACAGCAGCCTGGAGCTGTATGAGACTTTTGTGAGGTTGGAGGAGGGAGTAAAAGTGGGGAACAGCAGGAATGAGGTGGTTTGGAGAGGAAAAAATATGGGAAAACAGAGGGATGAAGGGATGGAAAGGGATAGGTGTGTGCAAACTGGGGCTGGTTCATTCATTCGCCTGGACGCGTCTTGGACCTGATCACCATGGCTTGTCAGGTCGCCTTATGGATGTCTTCTGCTAGTGGTCCTCACGGCGGTGGGCAGGGGTGAGGGCTGGGGA
Source organism: Eudromia elegans (assembly GCA_003342815.1). Taxonomy (NCBI): domain Eukaryota; kingdom Metazoa; phylum Chordata; class Aves; order Tinamiformes; family Tinamidae; genus Eudromia; species Eudromia elegans. Next base: position 1,317,869 of record PTEX01000089.1, on the reverse strand, counting down.
ACGGGTGTCGCACTGGGCATGGGTCTGGGGAGACCGGAGGGGCTGAGATTTGGCCGCTGGTTTGGCCAGACCCAGCTGCAGCTACAGAGAAGCTCTTCCATTATAAGTTTCATTTTCCTAGTGCACCTGAGATTTGGCAGCTATGCTTCCTCCATGAGTATTCTCCATCTTTATAGTCTGCCTGCAAGACATGATGAGCTCTTTGAAATGTTTTGTTGTGTATCTTAGCAGATGATATGTTAAATAGCTACTTAAAACATACAGAAATGACCGCAGCACTACAGTTCTCTTCTCACTTTTTATGGGAATGTAAAAATACTTTTTAATTAATGCACTTGTTTTTGTTATAGATCATGATCATAGTGTGGCCTGAATATCTATTGCTATGTGGACTGATCTCCAGTGACAGCTTTATTTTATGAGTACAAAAAGTGTTTAAAGCTTTACTAACTAGAATATTTTAAACTCCCCAAACTTCACAGCATCAGGAACAAATTAAATGCATGCCATAATGCTGCTAAGCTGAATAAATATATTCAGAGCTCCTTAAAAATAGTTCTGAGGAGTTTAGTACAAGTGAAAAACAGAGCACGGTACTCAGCTGCGTGTCTCACTGGTGCCTTCCAATAGGGCTGCTGCTGTATTTCTCTGTTGGAGTAAAAGCATGGATCCAACTCCGTGGCTCCTATGGCTGTCCCGTGGTGGAGCAGGCCGAGCGCGGTGTGCTTGAGGGGAACGCTGCTCGGTTCCTCGGGTGCCTCTGCATGTCTCCGGCCTGTGCTGACTCGCACGGCCTCCTGCCGTGCCCGGGCCCAGCCTGGGGAAGAGCGTGGGGGCGCGGGCTGCTCCGACAGCGCGCTGCGAAGGAGGCCACGGGTCCCGGGGAGGCGTAGACGTGACCTGAGCCGTGCCAAGGGCTCCCAGACCTCAGAGCACGTCCTCACGTGCTTTGCTTGCCATGCGGCATTTCTTCCTGGGGCCCTGGGAGAAGGGGGCAGCTGGTGGGAAGGGACAGGTCAGAAATGCCGGGTGTCCTAGAGCACCTTGGAGGCCAGGTCCAGACGGTCAAGTATGGTGGCACTTCAGCTCCCGTAGACACAGGAACTCATGGACTTGGCCACACCTGCTCTAGTTTTTCATTTCAGTTTTAATTGATGGGGCTTCATTTTTTTTCTTTCAGTTCTGAACAAACGAGTTCTACTTTGGGCTTGATAAAGCAACAGAAAATGAGCAGTTTCCCATCAGAAAACAAAGCATACTGACTATGTGAATTCTTCCCTCATCGAGCTCTGGTGGGACATGAGGCATGGCTAAGGTTGACCAGAGGCACTGAATTTATTTATCTGATACAATTTATTCATGTTAATAATTGGCTGCCTCAAATTTTGAAGAAAATATTTTAAGGAATCAAGTTCGCCTCTGCCAGAATCTGAGGCTGAGGTCTAGTTCCAGGATCTCCTATGAACTAGTACCATCAATGCAGCAAGAACTTAAAATGATGGCAAAAATCTTACTATCTCATCTTTTTCTGAATTGCACAAGAAACAGAAGTGATTTGGTATTATTTATCTATTGAAGGGTGAAATCAATAGAAGACAGTCAGAAGCTACTAGGGAATTATTTTAGAAAACTGTTTATCCAGGCCCAGATATAACCACTAATTGTGGTGCCTGTTGTACGAAGTGGAATTACATGATTGTGATGAAGATATTACCCTGAACACAATGTATGTTGCAACCAAATCCAGTGATGAAATTTTATATGCATTTTCAACAGGCCTTCAGCCCAGTTTCTCCTGGATTCAGTCCCTGTTTGCAGAGCTAGCCTAGACAAGCAGCAGAAACTAGCTTGCATTAAACAAGCACCAGCATCAGCTTGGAGTAAACCAAAGCATGTTAGAATTTGCATTCTGTTCTTCACGTTGGGAACAAGTTCAGATCTACTTCTTGCTCAGGGTCTGCAGAATCAAAGGAAATATTTTATTTCTAGACAGGAACATGATGACTAAAGGTGGTCTATCCAGAGTTTTACCCATCCCTGAAGAGTGCACAAAAACTCATTAGCTGTGGATATGAGTCCTTTCCAAAGACTCCCTGGGCCTGTGCACCAAGTCGCTGTGCTCAGCAGCAACAGCTCATGTGAGCACCTCTCAATCCATCCCAGTTTCAGTGAACTTCAATAATACATTACCAACAATATGCCTTTATATTAGTTCAAACAATCCAGTGGCTTAAAGTGTTATTTAGAAACCATTCAGATAGCCGTTGCTGAACTGGAGCTTCTGGCAGAAATGTGAACATCTCTTTTGGCACATCATCAGCGAGCGGAAAGGGCAGGCAGAGGAGAGGCCAGAGCCCAGCAGCCCCGCACACTAACGCACAGGACCCAGGGAAAGGACATCAGCCACAGCCAGAGCCAGTAAGTACTTACAAACCCCAGCAGGTCAGAGGCATGGTATAATGTAAATGGAGTTTTACACAGTAAATAATTCATTCCCTGTGCTTCCTGCTTCATACTCTTTTCTTTGCCTTTACTAAATCGTGCTCACTTTTAAAAGCAAACAGAGTGATGCTAGATGTCAGAAGAGTTTATTTCCAGATGAGTGATACAATTATTAACAAGTAAGTAATCAAGCCCTCAGATAATATAAAATTCAGAATGTACCTCTGACATTTTCAATACAAAGATAAAAAGTGCAATTAAATCAATGTGCTTCCCTAATAGAGTTTTTACATCAACATGCTAGATAGCTAAAGTTAACTCATAATGGTTTTGTTCTTAATTTTAAAAATTATATTTAATCACTGCTGTCTGTTCCTCCAGGGAATCATTAATGTTCTTTAGTGAAATTGGTTATATATCACAAGTATTGTCATATCTTACTAATATAACTTTTCATGGAAGTATATGTGTATTATACATTTCAATGGAAATGAATTACGTAGAGCTATCATGGATATAGAATTTAGAGTTGGTTTAAATAAGCCTAGGTATTGAATACCCTCAAATAAATGTTATATTCAAGATAATGGTTTCATGTCCATAGCACAAATTGTATGCAACGTGACTATATTCCACAGGTGGTGTTGGCAAGCTAAAGTCCACTAGTTTCTCTTACAAAGTAATGAATTGACCCTCTGGCATTTGAGAGTCACGCTCTACTTTTTTTTTTTTTTTTTTTTTTNTTTTTTTTTTTTTTTTTTTTTTTTTTTTTTTTTTCCCAAATTCTGTGCTAATAGACCTGCCAGCTCTGTGCATATGATTTAACTTGATTCTCCTGATTAATCTAGAGACTGTCAGTCTTCCTGATATTTCTCAAGTAAATCTCTCAAGGAAACTTTTCATTTTTTTAAGTCTGAGTAGAGTATTGGAGAAGGAAAAGCAGTATTAGGCAGAATGGCAATGAGACATTGTAAGAAGAGAAAGCAAGATATTTCTCTTTTGCAAAGTGTTTTGGAAAGCCATCATTTCAAACCAGGTAGACCTAGAAACTAACTAAACAAGACAAAAAATGTTAGATCCCATGAAGAGTCCCTTTATTTCCTTTTAGAGCCAGAGTTACAATGACTCAAATGTGATTTTCCCATAGGAGACAAGTAATACTGCGTCTCTTTGTACCTGAACTATGGTATTCTGTGAACAACTCCCTTGTATCCAGTCTTCATCAATATCTGCATTCCTGTTAGGAATATCAATAGATACATTTTCTGGGACTGTAGTATATTAGAACTGCAGCAAGATGCTCTTCTGACAAGTTCCTAAGATTCAAGGCTGTATGGCCCCCCCATGCAACCCCCTTTTCATCTGAAGCTTTTGCAAATCATTCTTCTTGACCTGCCAGCAGAGGCACAGACTCCCAGCTGTCCTCAGGGCACAGCACAGTATACATTTATTTTTTTGAGCAGTTTATTGACTAGGTGGACTAGACACAGATTTTCCACATCGTTTTGGTCAACAACATATCTAATTTGTGATTTAACCTTTCTTATTCAATGCCTAGCTGTCTTAGCAGTCTACTTTAAGAACTAACATATGGAATATATACATTTTTTGTCTGTTGTTTGTAATTAATCATCAGTGGTTATGTAATTATCTATTTCACTGAATTTAATATCAGTAATGGATGAATGTTAATGTTACTTTTGCCATCTGCATATTTTTCCTGCCAACAACTATTCAGCTTTTTAAGTTTCTTTCTTTTTTTTTTCTGAGCAGAGAAAGATAGACATCTGCTAATCTTGACCATGCATGTACTTTAAAGTGCATTGAGTTGATTATATAATGGAACTGAAAGTAGGGAACATGGTATATGCTGTGGAAGATTTTGATTAGTATTTGTTGACATTTTTAAAGTAATTTCTTACCATTATTTTCCCCTTTCTAAATTGGTAAAATCCCCCATTTCTAAATTTCCCATTTTTCATTCAAACCTTTCTGAAGCTGCTGAAGTTCTGTGCTATTCAAGGCAGGATATTTTAGAAACAGCTATCTGTAATCTGGTGAAGGATGGCACATGGTCCTTATTTTCTTAACCAAATTCATGTAGCAGTTTCTTTTTTCCAGCTAAAAAGCTACTACACATATATTTTAAAACTATTTTCACTGCTGATGTAAGTGGTAATTTTGGATGACACTAATCAGCATGTAAGAATTTAATATGAAGAATTCAGTTTAAAGGTTATTAGGATTAAACGGTATGTTAGGATGTATCTTGATTGCCATTATGAAGGTAATATTACGTGCCACCTTCCTCCCTAAGTTCAGATGATTTCATGTGAGGAAGGATCTTTCTCTATATCATAGGAAGGGCAGTGGGAATAATCTGTAATATCCACCAACCTTTTCCATGCATTGTCCAAATATGCAGTCTTTTCATTGTTTGCCTTCAAAACTCTACGCAGTTAGGAAAGACTTTATTCCAGAAAAACACCCTTTAAATGGAATGGGTGCAACTTACAATAGTACAGCTTTTTTTTTTTTATTTTTTTCTGAATATCTGATGTCCTTTTTATTTTTTTAATGTGAAACTAGTTTATTACACTGCGATTATTACATTGAATTTTCCCTATACTTAGTTCAACCAGCCTTTCTTTTGACTCTAACTTCTAATTACATGTGGATATTAGAAAAAAAAAGTTATTTCCACACACTAGAAAGTGTCAGAAATGTGGAAATAGCCCTTTCTGAGACATTTATGCATTTATAAATGTAACAAAATATTTTTTTTCAAAGAAATGATTCAGCTTTGTAAAAAGAAAAGGGCATTCTCATACTTTTGCCAAACATTGGGAATGTAAATATTCAGTTAGTGAAAATATCTGCATTCAGCCACTAAATAAAGTTCCATCTTTATTTCACTCCTATCCATATCATCATAGTCATAAAATGTAAGTTAGAAAAAATGTGTTTGCTAGTCCCTGGAGTAGTATAGTTTTTATTATTTCTATATTAATTTATTGGAACAGGAATAAAAAAGTAGGGCTTAGTAACATTTCTTTATTATCTTATTCTCAAAAATCACTGAAAAAAAAGTCACAAGTAACTTTTCTAGTCATTTTCATCTAACCACATACCAGCTGCTCTATTTCTCTGATGAGTGAATATCTTTCCAAGAACTTTAAGAAACGCTACTGCTTGTGTTAGTAAAACATATTTGTTTTTCAACTATAGTGTACTGTTTATCTTTGTTCCTAAAAGCTTACCAGTGAATCACTGATGTAAGAAATATGAACCATCTTCATTGTCTTTTGTAACAACTGAGTACAAAGGCTGATATAATAAAAATTTATGAGTGTATTTTAGTGACTAACCAGAAAAGGAAGGAAGGAAGGAAGGAAGGAAGGAAGGAAGGAAGGAAGGAAGGAAGGAAGGANGGAAGGAAGGAAGGAAGGAAGGAAGGAAGGAAGGAAGGAAGGAAGGAAGGAAGGAAGGAAGGAAGGAAGGAAGGAAGGAAGGAAGGAAGGAAGTAAAACAGGGTGTGGTTTTTTTTTTTGTTTAGGCCAAACGAAACAGAAATACTATTCCTTAAAATTAGTTTGAATCACCTCACAGTGATTCTCTTGATAGAAAATGAAATTATTTGCTTTAGCTTTGGATCATCTCAAACTATTAAAACACGTTTTGGTAGATTTGGATCCACTCTCAAAGAGTGCATATTTTAAAACCTAATCAATGAAATGAGATTCAAAAATCACATAAATTATGCCTTATTTTTTCCTATGCATTGAACAAATGCTAATGAAATCAACTTATTAAATGTGATACAATATAATACTCTTTCTAATTCAGAAAGAACAAAATCTTAGAGGATATTTTGTTGTAGTAGTTGTTGTTTTACATTGCAGATGGAGGGATGAATAATCTTTCCTAATACTAGGGCAGTACCTCTCAATTATAGTCTATGAACCATATCAAGCTGCTGGAATTGCAGCCCTGTTCTAAGCCAGTTCCGGATTCTCCCCATGCTCTGAACTAGGCTGGTTCTTCATCATGGAATAATTCAGCATTTTTTGCTACCATTTCATCGATGGATACATCGAGAAAGAAAAATGGAGAAAGTCAGTGTCCTAGTACAAAAATTCTTTGCTAAAAAACTACTTACTGCTCCTGGGTGTGATAAACTACAGCTGCTGTTAAAGATGTACTCTATATATTTAATGCAATCATATGTCACCATGGCTAGGTCTTGTTATACAGATTTCTCTCATTAGTAGAATCTGTGATTCAAATACAGGTTTTAGAAGCCAATCTTGTGCACTAATTTTATCATTATTATTTCCATGGGAACATTTGCTCTATTATTTTCTTTTTTTTAGAAGCATTTGTTCTATTATGTTGTTTTTTGTATGCAATAACATGCTGTAGTCATGTAAACTAGTTGCTTGCCCTAAAGATAGGATATAATCAGACTTATAATTGAGAAAAAAAAATATATCTTTAAATGTCTTTGAAGATAAGGCCTGCATTGTTAAAATGGATCATGGGGTTTTTTTCTTTATTGTATATTAAAATTTAAGAATTTTACTTTTGCTGGCTTTAATTAATGTTTGCTGACTTTAACATACATATGGGGCTGATAAAATCTACAGCAGCATGTGACAAGTGACAAACTACCTGCCTAATCTCAGCCTTCTCTGCCTGCCCACGTGTGTTTTTGTCCTTGTAGATTTGCCTGTAGCTGAGACCTAAAACAAGCAGTGCAGAGGTCATATAAATATGTGAGAAGCCTTATGCTATTTTAGAAGTCAGTTGACCTGGCATAGCTTGGATTGGAGAGAAATAAAAGAAGGGTTATCAAGCCCATCAGGAAAGTGAAGGGCATGATTAAAGAACAGGTTTTATCCTCCTGTTTTATACTATGTTGTAGCTCGTTCATAAAGCATTTTAAAAAAGTCCACTTCCTGATGATATTTCCCTTCTCACTTTGGTATCCACGCTTCTCTTGATCTCTGCTTTGTAGCACAAATACTCTATCAATTTCATTAGAATACCTAAAAGCACAATGTGAAGAAAAGCAAACAGTCTGAATTTTAGCAAGGGTACTGTGTTTTAAGGAAGATGTATTCAAAAGAAAAAGAACGGAGGAAATAACTGTAGCTTAAAAGTCAAGGGGAAATGAAATAATGAAAACAAGGCAATTCAATATGAGGTATTTCCATCGGTCTCTGGAAGCTATGTAATATAGGAATACCAAGACCAAGAGCATGACAAAAACACACTTTTGTAACATCAAAAAAGAAAAGTCTGGACATGACATCTACTGATATCTGAGAAATTACAGGCTAGAGCTACAGAAGGACTTAATGTAAAAATTATTTACAGTACTGTTTAACGTAAGATAGAGAAGTGATTCCAGTGAATGTCTTCCACACCTGCCTGCTGGACTGTAGCCTATAAGGCACTTAGGTTACTAGAAGGTGGGTAAAAATACTTTTAAGGGACGAGAGGCCCAGTTTAGTCAAAAAACAAACAAACAAACAAAACCCCCCAAAACAGAATTATAGGTGCCTTGGTAACCACAGTAGTGGAAATGGACATACCTAAAGAATTTAGGACACGTGGAAAAGATTGCTGGGAATAATCTGCTCCTTGATTTCAGGTGTCCAAATTTGTCATTAGCCCCAGTGTACGTGATCGTGTAGACCTAAGAATAGGACCTAAAAATAAAAATCTAGTGATCTAAGAAAGAGGTCACTCCAGTCTGACAGCACAAGGTATTAAGACTTGGAAAAACACTGACCCTGCTTTGAGAATAACTTTCCAATGGACCCTGCAATAGGACAGGGAGAGAAGAGCCTGTTTGTGTCCTTCTTGGATTTAATTGCTGAGACACTCAGGGGGTTGCATGAGATTCTGCAGAGCAGAAATTTGGGCACATGTGGATTCTAGCAGAAGAAATATTGTCTTGGTCAAAGTACGCACCAAAGCAACATGGGGGTTCAGAGGATACTGCTGACTACATTTTGAATGAAGGCATCTAAACGCCCTTTGGGATTTTACATCTAAAGTCCTGATCCTTTACTGCTTTGGGCCCCCTGCAATCATTTCAAGTTTTGCAGAGTGGCTTAATAATTTCTAACAGTGCCTTGGAGCCAAAACAGCTGGTTCTTAGTAAAAAATTGAAGGAACTCTCTTAGGTCTAGAAATTGCTGTATTTTTTTGCATGCTTCAAACCCCATAGATGAATTGTGACATGTGTCCCCTAATGCATCTGCTTATGTTAATATTGTAGAAATAGCAAAACCCCAACCAAGCAACCTCCACATCACCACTAGAACAGCCTGGAGCATTTAGGAGAGGACAGTCCTCTTCTGTATTCATGAGCTCATTAGTGTCCCCTTCAGTGTGTCTAGTTTCATTGTATTAGCATCTCAGACGGGGGGAAAAGGAAGGAAGGAAGGAAGGAAGGAAGGAAGGAAGGAAGGAAGGAAGGAAGGAAGGAAGGAAGGAAGGAAGGAAGGAAGGAAGGAAGGA